>JACJUY010012271.1:0-22915 GCA_014220935.1 Platorchestia sp. MABIK | reverse complement strand
CTCGAACTGCCACTTCGTCTTGCGTGGAAACTGGGACATTACAGCCGGAGTCATCACGATTTGATGGCGTGGCTTTACCCTCTTTTGTAATGGCTATGCTGGACCATTGAATGCCCATAGCCTTTTTGTCCTCTTGACAAGAGAAATTTAATTACGCGCTTCCCATTCCTGCGCTTTATTCTCAAGAGGCATTGCAATTGCAGCGCTGAACGTAAGTTCTAGTGAAATAAACGACGTTCTTTCGATGTTCGGTCCGTAAGTAATTTGAACACTGTTGCTGATACTCTCTTTCTTTCTTGAAATACATTTAACGAGTGTATCTGGTCAACTGGATCGACAATTACAGGAAACTTAATGTTTTTGGTGTTTTTGTAATTTCTTTGACGCAGACTGCTCCAGAATTCGTGAATTTTATTACTGTTTTGTCGTGATTTCGTCACGCATTTTACTCAAAACAATATTGTGAATTAACTACGGAAGAATTTCTTAAAATAAAAGGAATCCTTCAGTTACGATGATCGAATATTTAATTTCATGCAGAAGCTGTCATAAATGAAACACTTTGCTTGGCTGGTGTTTTCCTGAGAGAAATGACAAAGGCTAGTCGAACGTTTCAAGTACCTTTCATCATTTTCTCAAATCTGTTTGTGTATATTATAGCATAATTAGTTCATTTCATTTTCAATTGTCGTTTTTGCATATTCTAAACTGAAAGATGTCTCAAATTTTCTGAATAGAACTGAATAAAATATTCATTTTGGGTCACTTATCCACAACCCTGGAACACATTAAAAACTTATAAATATCACCATATGGGAGACAACGACTCATTTATGTAAATACATTTTCCTATTTTCATAACTTTAAAGCCAGGGATAAAAGTATATTTCGTTATATTCTGGCTCATTAAGGTGTGAGAGGAGTAGTGAACAATCGCATCTAACGTCCAATACATGTTACTTGTAACTCGCCAACGAAATCGAACTTTTTCGCCCCTGCCCCCATTATTTCAGCCGTTTCAGTTTAATTTTTCAACAAGACTGCTAAAACCATAGATGCCCCGACGCAAAAGTTAGACTGGATAGGTCATCTACGTTACAGAATGGAGTTGGCTTGCCTCAATGTTCTGTGCTGGGACTGTTTAATTTTATAAACGAAATATGAAACTGCGAAACCAAACGGTTTGTTGGTTATTTGTTCGTGCAAACGGTTTGTTATTTGTAAATGATGCTGTATTTCATACAAGCTTCTTCAATTGGGATTTAGCGTGAAGTTAAAAAATGGGAAATTTTTCTCGGTGGGCAGTTAAAATTTAAAACGAAAAATTTCTAGTTTTCTTTATATTAGTGGTTGGTAATTTACCAACTTACTCATCATGTAGGCGAGACAAAGTCAATGTTAACCTTTTTATGATTTGTCCCTCCCTTATACGAGAAATTACTTTTAACAAAAGAATTTTGAAATATCATTCGCACCTTAAATACTCAAACTGGATTACAGTCCTCCAGATGAGGGCTTCATTAAATGTGTATGTGGAAATATGAGTAGCTGCTTCAGAATATTTAATGCTATTGCTAATTGTTAATTAAACGTACTCTTGTACATCCATGCATTATTTACTCAACTCTGATTTGGGGAAGTGATCTTTACTGTCGTATAAAAAATCGAAACCAGTCTGATAAAGCTTTGTGCTTTATATGCTTGCATACCCGTATTTTTTACTCAGGTTTCTTGGAAACGCATTAGATGAGCACAACTCCACATAGAAGCGCCCGATGTACCAGTAAATATAAAGCAACTTGTAAACACTGTTTTATTTTTTCACACAGTCTACATTGTTAAAAGAAAGTCGCTATGACTTTTGTGAATATCGCAGCAATCATCTAAGTATCGCTCGCATATATGACTGACTAAAAAGGAGTCCGTGGGGATCGATACATGGATTGAAATCAGTATTTCATTTTCTAAGTGTCCGACTTGGAATTCAGAAGGTATTTTCTATATTCTCATGCGTTTTCGTCTATGAATCGTTACCTCCTAACCTGAAGAAACCGATATGTGTCACAATTCTTTTAGGAAAGTATTCAAGCAATATATATATTCCATGATATGCTGTAAATTTGGTGAATGTTTGGCTTTTTGGATCATTTTGAATGATAATTATGTTTGGTTTCTGTGTTTCAGATCAAGGACACCATGATAATCAAGTGAAATTTCATATCAAGGATACCGTTCCTTGCTGATGATGTCATGAAATATTTTGAATTCCCAATTAATTGGCAGGTCGGGGCTCACCAGAGCAAGTATGGCACCAATAAATCATTCATAAATTTTGTAACGCAATTCTCGGTAACCTTAATTTCCGCAAGTCATGCTAAGTACCTGCATCTAGACAAAATGATCGAATGATACTGTATACATTTCGTGCATCAAGTTTCATTCTTTGAAATTATTTTGAAATTCCCCAATAGGTTTGGAACTTTTAGTGGTTGCTAGAAATTTGTACCATTTTACCTGTGAAATTTCATTTTAATTTGCGAGATTGGAGACTTATGCAAGCAAACTACTAAACTCCTAAATTATTGGCAATAAACATCATCTCATCATTCACATTAGAACGTCTCATGCATCAATAATTATTATTAATCTTTCTTATCGTTCAGGTAATACTTGACGGCTAATAAACATGAGAAAAAAGGTATGGCATCGAGGAATGTATGCGATTTGATATGTTAATAATTGTTATGATATTTGCACGAAGCAATAGCTACTCTGTAAAGACTGTGAAGAAAAATAAAACCGCGTTTACAAGTTGTTCTGTATTTTCTCGTACTTCGTTTGCTTTTCTACATTTTCTTATCTACATGTCAGATGAGTTTAGAATACGTAACACATTTTATTTTAAGTTTAACTGACTGTGCACATTGATGTGTGAAGATTTGGTACATAAGCGGTGTGAGGCACTTATAATTCCTGACAAAGATCTTGCAAATTTGCTGAAAATTTAACCATGTGAGGAGAATAAATTGACCATATCACCGAATAAAACTTGATTCCAAAATATCCACGTTAGAAACGCTGAATATTTTCACTGCAACAGAATTCAGTGCTTCAGACCGATGATGAATTAGGTGCAACATGTTAATTGACTTTAAAACTTCGTGAAAACGATTCATAATAGATTGAATACCATTAGGAACATGAACATTTATGAGAATTTAACGGAGGCACATTACGACAGAAATGCCGAGCTTAGCTGAGCAAACCACGAACACTTCGGGCGTTGGATCTTAAGTGGATTTTTTCGAATGCATGTCATCATCAAACATCATCAACAAATTTTTTTTGAGTATTGGTACATTCTTGCACGTAAAACATATTTTACCGTTGGTGCCTGGAAAGTACGACATCGTGAACAATTTTTTTTTTTTTGAACATCATAGCTTCGTTCCAATCGCAATGAGACTTGAATTAATCATCAGTCAAAAACCACTCAACAAAACACAAAAAAAAAAGTTGAGGTGGTGCAAGAAACGAACTTCATTTTAAAAATCAAAGCAAATTTGAAATCAACATTGCTTGCACTTAGCTAAAATAAAACATGCATTTGACTTTTGCCTGAATTTAACGTTTGCACGTGCTGTTCATTGAACAAAAAATTATTCACTGTTGATGAAGTTTGCCTGAAGGCCGTTCCCAGCCAGCCCTGTTGTTCGGGGTGACAATAATAGACAAAAATTAGCAAAATAACCATATAATTGAAATGAAATTATTTAGTAAATTTGCTAGGCAGTTTCCACGAATATGACAGCTTTTTCCCCCAATTTATAAATTTTCTCTTTTTAACTATTTTTTCTTCATTTCTTCCTTGATTAACATTTTTACTTGTATTCCAATAGTTTCAAAAAACTTTTGTGTAGCGCCACATTAATGTTTTTTCGAATTATATTTTTTTTATTTAATTTGCGATAAGCCAAACATTAGTGCGTTCGAATTTGTTCATCACTTATATTGTGTCTTGAAAATATTCGCATACGTTTCATAAAGTTTAATATGCCAATTTTTCGTACTACGTACCTCGATGATCAAACTTCTATTTTACTAAGCCGGATTAACGAATAACGTTAAAATTGATAAGATATGATTAATTTTTAGACTCTCATTTTTCAAACATGCTATGAAGGAAAGTTTTTATAAAATTTTACGTTTTGCTAATTCAAATTCGCTTCACTATAGGAACTTGCGTCTAATTGATTACGGAAAAATTAACTACCGGGATGATTTGTCTCCTTCTTTGTCATCCACTTCACTCGTATAATTTTGTTTCTTGAAAAAATTCTTTGGTGTCACTTAATGAAGATGTAAAAATTTTTCTTTGTTCAAAGTTATGTCGACTTTAGGAGTCATGCACGCAACAAAATCGACGCCATGTCGGTACGAAGTGCAATCAAAAAGTTCTCAGACTGCACTCGTCACGACTGATGGACGTGACCGCTAAAGCCTAATTTCGAGTGTCCGATTGCGCAATATCTAAAGAGTCAGTGTGCTGACTACACTGCCGCTTTGTGCGGACGTGTCCGGTCTACGTTTGTGCATTGCAAGTGTGTGTTTGTAATTTAATTTTATCACAGCTGATAAATGCGAGCCACTGTTACATCTCAATGGTCATTTCCGGTAATGAAAGTTTCATGCCAGTAAATAAAAAATCGAGCAGTAGCAGTCACGTTGGAAAATTCCAAGTTCACCGAAACAGAAAAAGGACGGCAGGCCATAAGTCAGCAAAAAAGTGCATCGTGTTTCCCGACATCGAAAGTGTTTCCCATCGCGAGACCGTACCAACTGGAGTTGCTGTGGACTTTGGTTTTCATTGTGACGTTTTGAAGCGGCTGATGTGTGCCTAAAAGGGCACAAATTGTAGAAAGACTACCACTGGCTTTTATAACACGGTAATGCATCCTCTCATCATTCACCGAAAACACCGCAGTTTTGATCAGAAAACAACACTACCGCCGTCGCACACCCTCCATTTTCGTCCAAAATCACACCCTTTTTTGTGATTTTGCTTTTTTCACTTGTGTGAAAATTTGCATGAAAATTTACCGTAATGCCACTGTAGAATACAACGGGGAAAATGTGGAATAAATGTTTTAAATTATCATGAAAATTAATTCATACACTTTTCAGGATCTTAAAAACGCTGGATTCGTTGGATCGATTCACAGAGTGAGTGCATTGACAGAAAGGCGGGATACATTAGCGGCCTAAGTAAGCACAAAAATGAGAAAACAAAGTCCGGGAACTTTCTGATTGCACCTCGTACATGTGGTCGCTTAACCAATGGTCATTGCAAGGATGTTTGTTTCTGTTAATGTAAATTCAGAGCACGTTTGAGAAATTTTGTCTTTCTATTGCATATAAACGAATTTTTAACTGGAACATTAATTTCATTTGTAAATTCAGAGCACGTTTGAGAAATATTGTCTTTCTATTGCATAAAAACAAATTTTTTCACTGGGACATTAATTTCATTTATCTGCAGCCCCTGAGAATAGAAGTAAAGTTAGCACGTGAATCCCTGAATTCCGAAAGAAACTGGCCTAATCGTCAAATAAATAGCTAATAATTATCAGGAAAACTTTGAGGTTTTTTATTTGAATACATGAAGGATTTCCTCCCATAGCATGGCCAGATACTTTCAGACCGAATTGCACGCATTACAAATTTCGTATTTTCTAACACCTGCTACATTTAAAATGGACGAGTCGTCACTCCAACTTTGAAAATAATGGATACGAAAAACATCACATGCTTATCAACTTTCATGAGTTTAACCTTTTTTAGTCGTTTAAGCTTTTACTTATTAAACTTGCACAGTTCTTTCAGCGAAGTGTTCAAGTTATCCATAAAACACCATGCGTATCCAAAAAGTAAGTTCTGAAAAAATTGTTGGAATACATTGAGTACATGCTGCTCCTTTATATTTCGACATAATTATCCCCACAACTGCGAACTTGGGCCACACTATGGGATCAACATTTGTATCCATGAGGTGTCAGACTTTCACAGCCACTCACAACTCTGCGTGACTGTGACACGCGCAATGGTGACCTACTGCGTATGACCATTGAGAAAATGACTTACGAGTTTGTATTCGAGAAGCAACAGTTTTGCTCATTGCTCTGCTACACTTGTACCACAAAATCTTCCGTGACAAGCAATGGCTACCCACTGAACGCCACCACTTGCACATTTGGTCGACCTAAAAATTCTCTGTACCAGCAACGTAACATTTGCTTCCTCGAGATGCCTATTTGAACACTTGTCCCCCTAGACGATGGATTTCGATCGGTGGCAATTTCTGTAACCGAAAAACTTTATCACTGACCGAAACTCACAATCGGCAGGGGATGAAGTAATCGTTATACGCCATTCTTATCTGCTAGTTATCCATCTTCATGAGGTTGCTTATTATCAATTGTCTTACCATCCATTTAACTCCGCTGCATTATGCCTGCTAGTGTGAGAAACCAGGATATACGATTGTATGTGATTCACAGCGTACGAATAACGTGGCATTCGACTGTCCCATAATTGCGTCCCCACGCACGCGTCCTGTATTTTACAAATACACAGCCTGCTATCTATTAGCCGTACATAAACCTCACTTTTTCACTGCGCTTTGTATTTCGAAAATTTTCATAATTCCATAAGTCATGCGAGCCTTTGCACTAGTCCAAGGAATGTATAACTAGTGTTTGCGACTAAAATGTTTAGGTTTCGCTAAAAGAATCTGCCATTCACATAAAATTTTGGCTTAATTAGCAGGAAGTGCGTGCAAAAAGACAGATCTGCATTTACCATTCCGATATCCTTGCCTTGTAAATTTCAAAACATTTATAGTTTGCTGACATAGTAACATACGTAATAAAAGAACATTTTTGACAGATAGTGTCCGATTGTCTGTAAACAATACCAATACATTTTTACCTTAAATTTGAACGTGTTGAATACCTATGAAGGATGAATACAGGAGACTCATGAATGTGAGATTATAAATCTTTGTCAGAAATAAATACTAGAATCAACAGTTAGGAATTACCGAACTATTATTAGGTTCTTTTTTCATAGCATTCCACGCATTACGAGTGAATCTTGCACTGTCGGATTTCCTTAACCTGAAAAATTCCTGGTACCAGGGACCACACAAATGAAAGTGCCGCATTTCAGAAGGGTTGCCCGAACACTACATTAAATTTTCAAGTTTTGAATTAGTTTGCACCTATATTAGTCTTATTGTTGAACTGGTAGCGCAAGATGAAAAATAATTTTTTGAAATGATGCTTTGATCATTATCAAAGCATTCATTTTTTGCAATTCCCTCTTTAATTCCCATTGCAATTGCAAATTCCATTGCTAAAGAGAATTGCAACGGGTAATTGTAATTCTATTTCCACTCCAAATTTACATTTTCTATTTCATATAACTGCATTTATCATTTGATTACTTGTGTCACAAAAAATTTATTCTACAGTCGTATAGATATGCATTATACATATTTGAAAATAATGCTTGGGCCGAATTGATTTCAATCATAAACCTTTCTTCTCCTAAGTTAAATTTGAAACATAATAAACATTTTTGCAATTTTCGTCTATTCTCCGCTAATGAAAAGTAAATATCCACTTGGAACATTAATTTTTGCTCTCCAACCGATCGACCTCCCTGCTTCGCAGGTGGTGATCTAAATGGAGGCCACTCATGCCGCTGATGTAGCTCCAGAAGTGATTGGAGAGGTCGATAGTTGGGACGGTTGTGGCAATGTTAAGCAGCAAGTCGGGAAATTAAATAGAAAATTGTTATTTAGAGAAACTGAGTGGATTGTTAGACTCATGTCATTCAGAAAAATTTTTCATGATGAAATTGAGCAAAACTTTTCCATAACAAATGCTCATTTTTTATTATGTAGGCATTATTTTTAGTACAAAATTGACTTCCTAATTTTACTCACTGATGAATAATTGCAATGAAAGATTTTAACCAAGTTTTTAAGCATATGAAAAACAAACAAATTGGAAACACTGGTAAAGTTTAACTTTTTCAAGACAGATGAAAAACTCCTCTGCCTGGATATTCGAAATTTCAGCAATTTGACTATCCTGCTATCAATACTGAAAGAATTAAAATAAATAGAAGAACAAACGTTATAGAGAATATTTATTAAAGCAAACGTTTCAGAATAAAATTATTCCATCATCAGTGCTGGATGAAATAAAAAGTATTTTCAGTCATGAATAAGACGTTTAAGGTCTGAATAGAAATAGAAAGCAAAAACGTAAAAGAATAAGAAATAAATCCTTTTTAACGACTTAGGCACCATACATAAGTGTGTAGGCAATACACACAGAACATACAGGTGTACACAACCATACATACACAAAACACTCCCACCCACATATTTATATATATACTCACACACGCTTTACATGCACACACACTAAGCACAACTCAGCACACCGCAAGTTTGGAAGTAGGGGCTACAGATAATTTTGTCGCTCTGAAATCGTTATTTAGTGAAGGTTTATTAGTGAATATATAAAGAGATTCTAGAATGCGGAGGTCTTGTTCATTATAAGCTTTGCATAGGATAGAAAAATTGGACATTTTGAAAGGGTGATTAGAACTGTTGCAATGGTTCCTAATGGCGGACTGGGGGGGACAAGCAAATGGGCGGAGTAGTAGAGAAATAGTCATATGAGTTAAATGAGAAAATCCTGAATGTCGGCTGTGGCGAATAAATAGTTGGAGGGTAGTGCTTCCAACGTACGATTGCTGGCAGCAATCACAGACATACACATATACACAGCAACTTTCCAGGCACTCATATTGTCGCTCTTTCCTGTTAAAAAAAAGACGGTCTTAAAGCTATTCTTATAATAAACATGAACGACAACCGCTGTAAAAAAGGTTTGCACAAGGACTAGAAACTCTCTTTGAAATTCACTGTTCAAGTAGCCTAGAAACTGAAGGCCAATAAATATTTTCTGTTTCGGTATGGTCAAAGTTACAGGAGGGGGGTGGTTATCTTATCATCGGGAAATTTTCTGACTATTTGATCAACTAGATATTTTGGACAATTGTTAGGCGCAAACAGTTTTTGCAGATATTCTAATTAATTGTGCAATATTTGGCATGTGCTTGAGACGCCATAAGTCCTATGTAATATTGTTTTTACACAAGATTTAACATCACCTCTGTAAACACAGCTAAAAAAATTTGTACAAAGACCGGTAAATGTGGGCTTCCTATAAACTGCAGAGATGAACTTAGTATCAGACTTCTTTACCAGGACATCTAAAAAAGGTTTTTCCCCATTCTGTTCACATTCCATTGCGAGCTAAATGTTGGGGTGAATGATATTACCATACTCAAAAAATGTATTAGCTCGATTCCGGAACCTAAATAATAGAAAGGTATCATCTAAGTACCGTCTATAGAAAACAGGTTTATATTCAGTCGAGCATGAATCTTGAAAATTGGTTTCTAAATGAGCCAAAAACATATTAGCAGTGACCGGAGACCGGTTAGAACCCATGGCTAGTCCATCTAGTTGTTGATACATAACCTTATTGAACACAAAATAAGAATCTTTAAAAGAGATTTCCAAGAATCGCTTGAATTTCTGTCAGTCATAATTCATAAAATAGCTAGTGCTTAAAAAAATCTTATCCAGTATAATATTGATAGATTCCCCACAAGGCACATTTGTGTACAAAGTTTCAACATCAAAGCTGCACATGAACAGGGCGTCAGTATTTTCGATACAGGATAGTTCTCGAAGGAAATGACTAGAGTTCTCCACTGTACAAGGACTAGTGCTAAATGGAGTTAGGACGGGTACCAAATTTGCACAAAGCTTGGAGCTAGGAGTACTGCACGCAGAGAGAATAGGTCTCATGGGTACGTCAGGCTTATGCAGGCTTTTGCACCCATTCAAAATGTCCATTCTTTCTATCTTATGCAAAGTCTTTTATGAACAAGGCCACCGTATTTTTGAATCTCTTTATATATTTACGAATAAACCTTCACTAAATAACGATTTCAGCACGACAAGATTATTTGGAGCCCCAACTTTCTAACTTGCGGTGTGCTGAAATGTGCTTAGTGTGTGTGTGCATGAAGTGCGTGTGTGTGTATATTTATGAATGTGTAGGTGTGAATGTGTTGTGTATGAATGGTTGTTTACGCATGGATGTACTGTGAGTATTGCTTATACGCTTGTGTATGGTGCTTTAGTCGTTCAAAAGGATTTTTTTTTTATTCTGTTGCGTTTTTGCTTTCTATTTCTATTCAGACCTCAAATGTCTTTTTCATGACTGAAAATACTCTTTATTTCTTCCAGCACTGAAGATGGAATAATTTTATTTCGAAATGATTGCTTTGAGAAATGTTCTCTATAACGTTGGTTCTTTTCTTTATGTTGAGAATAAGATTTCCTAAAAATAGCTCTATAAGTAGTACTAGGAAAGAATTAAATGTACAAATGTAACATGTCTCTCCTCCGCAGTGAATTAAAATGTACTCCTTGTGTAACAGAGAACACAGTAAAGACTCGGCACTGAAGATTTATGATATCACAAATCTTTTTAATTCCATTCAACGAAAATCAGCGGCATGAAAACACTAACCCATTTGGTGACATAGCAATAATTTGGCCAGATTTCTCGCTTTAACGAGAATGTTCGCACACAATCAGTTGACAACGACCAAAGTTGGGGCACAATGATGACATTTATGGCTCTGTGTGGCAACAGAGTTCATTTCTCGATTTCCGGGGCGACCGCGGAGGCAAGTTAACAAATTGCGCAGCATCACGCAACGTGGTTTGCGCTTTGTGCCTTGGTCACACTTTTCCTATCAGTGCCATTATTCATTTGGACTGATTTGAAATTTTTTGAACGAACGGTAATTAAGACAAGTAATTATTTTTTAAAAGCCCACACATGTCCCATTTGAGACTCGTACCTAACGAGAGCTTTCATTTCGTATTGCAAAAACTTGCATCAGACGAAGTTAAATTCAGTTGAATTTAAGTAGTCAATTAAAATCTGCTCGCCGTTGTTTTTTGCCCCTGGTGTTATTGAGACGAGCATTGATATGATGAAATATGAGTTGAACCTTTGAAAAATTGTTTCAAGTCTGATTAATTTCGGATTGTTTTGAAATTCATGTACAGACGTCTCCGATTTATTTTGTCTCGATTAGAGCACGCTGAATGCTGATGCAAACTCACTTTGATTGAGTGATGATATATTTTACCATGTCAATAGTTACCCAAATCATATACTCAGTCGCGTCTCTTTTTCCTAGCAAAGCTGAACTTTGATCTGATAATTGTATTTCCTTCTTTTCAGAAAATGACAAGTTTATCCATTTAGACCTAAAATTGTTAACAATTTTCAGCTCGATGCATAATGATTAACAGAGAGTTTTTGCGATTTATGCTTGTAGCGCGCTGTATGCATTGCAAAAAGTTGTTTATTAAACTGTATGCACCAACCGTGATTACCTGCATAGATAATCGTCATTTGTAGTCTACAATAAAATTTAATAGTAGAGGCTACGTCTGTTCACGACGCAACATTTTCATAGCGAAGAAACATGAGAAAATCGTTCACCCCTGCATAATAGGAAATGGTGATATCACCCTGTCATTTCTCCAGTCATTAGGGGTTTTTCGTCGTTAACATCATTAACAATATATAGGCCTCTTTTATGGAGCCCAATTCACAGCTTGTCTCTCAAGTTCTGATTTTTAAAAATCTTACAACAGATTCAGACAGCTGCTCTGAATTTGCTAGAAAATATATATTTTTAATTCAGTAGTTTAGAACCGTTCACTATTTCTCACTCATTCCGCAATCTCCTGCTACTCTAGTAAATTTTGTATACATACATTAGTAAAACAATTGAAAGAAAATATTGCTTAATGTAATGAGAACAGACCCACACTTTAAAAAATATTTCTCAAATTGAATCAGAAGTTCGGAGCAATATTATTTATGAATGCCAACTTCAAATTATGGTTCGACATATACACATAGATTTTTAAATATTATCTTTTTGTGATTCTTTTAATCGAAGATCCTGTTCTTTCACATTGTCTGATAATTTTCTTCATAAATTGATTACATGATTCAAAATATACACTCAAAGTAAAGAGCATATAAGACATGTTTTACTTCATTTATTTCATTTGGTATAACAGTTTCAATAGTACAACATGTGCAGCAAGATGATCACTCAAAAAAATAAGAAACATTTGAGAATGATTTAGGGAAAAACGCCACCTACAAACGATGGCTGTCTAACTTAAAAAATGTTGATATCATCCTTTGTGGTGACGCAAAAGATGAATGCGCTTAGGAGCTTCTTCATAATGAATTCCAAGATGTTGCTGAAAATCACACATTTACAACTAGTGAACTCCAAAAATTGAAACAGTATAAGCATTGATTTCTCTCGAACGATATGTCAGTAGAATCATTGCATAGATATTTTTCAATAACATGGTGAAATTTATCGATACCTGGGCTCGAATAGGTTTAATGACCTCTGGGGAACCTTATTCTAATGTATACAATTTTTTTCACTCTAGTGCATGGAATGAATAACTGTTCATGTTTAACAATGTGTATGATTAAATCAAAATCGTAATGCAGATTTGACATGAATGCAGTGAACCCAGTAAATAATGATAGGAGAAAATTGAAAAAAATTTTCAGGTTGCAAACTGATGGCGAATTCAACCCACCCTTCTGTCCTATACTGAGGAAGTAGCACTTGGTCGTGTTCTGCCTAGCGTTTTCAGCTCATTTCTGTCCTGATGGACACGGAGAACTTTGAGCGATCTGGAAGCCTGTGATTACTCTTCTTTATCCAAATTATAAGCATGCTGGCCGCCAAAGAACTGCATAACTTGTTCTATTATTAATAAGTACTCTTTTAGTTTCCCTTTTAATTCTTGAAATAGTCAGAATGCATTGCTAAGAAGCTTGGAGATGGTTTAGACTCATGCACTCGAATTAGTCTCGGTTTGGTAGACTCGGTTCTCGGTTCACATGATGAGCGTCCCTCTCAGGCGGTTCCGTACCTTTTCGAACGCGATGGAGAATTGAATTGGTCGTTTGAACGCCAATGATTGAGCTGCCCCTGTCGACGCTGAAACTTAATAGATCTGGAATGAGGTATGAACGGCCAGTGTGTTTGAATCTCAAATTAGAGTTCATCTATCTTTGATAGGGGCAAATCCCGGACTCTTACGAATAAAAACTGATTTCATTACATGAACTTAATTACGGAATTGGAATTGCAATAGGTTTTCAAAATATCTAGCAGCTACGACAATGTAGGACTTGTCTCTTCACGGAAACTCTTCACGGACACGATAAAAAATTCGTGAAGTATCCGCAATGAGTCAAATATCCTTCCAACAAGATCCATTTTGGCCTTCACTGGAGTTTCCTGTCCTAAAATTTTCTTGTGTCAAACTTAGAGGTTGAAATCCAAAGGTGTCAAACCTGGAGAATTCCCGGATCATCGAACTCACGGATCAAAGCGTCACGGCCATCTTTTGGGAAAAGTACAGGCTAGATATCCACGCGCACATTCTTTGAGCGATGCGTTGAAGTGTCGTGCATAATTCCCATTATGCATCGAATGCCCAAAGGCGCATTGTTCAGAAGGCTAAGCAATATCTTTGCAGAAGTATTTCATTGTAATGTCCTGTTCAACTCGGGAGCACGTAGAGCTCGACCAAATTGCTACCAATGATACTAGCTCACACATTAACTTTGAACCGATATAGGTTGTGGTCCTCATGCCCAGTATGAGGGTTTTCATTGTCTCGTACGTAATTATGCGTAAAACACATAAGTAGCTTAATCACCGGAGAGTAGATACTTTGGAAACTCAAAGTATTCAATGTTTTCTTCGATGAACTAGCGATAAAACAGTCAGCTAGGACGGAAGATAGCTGGAAACCGCTCCTGTACTTTTGGAAAATAGTTCGTGTAGAGGTCGTTATCATGAAGAGTTTGTCGCACAATTGAATGATAACGCAGTCCAAGTCCATTAGCCGTAGCTTGAGTGCTTGTATGTAGGTTTGCATATAAACCCTTTAGGATCCATTGTTCGTCCTCTCCGCTACCTGCCCACTACAGCCACCAACTTTTACCTCTGTTTAAACCCAAAAACTGCCTGTGTCTCGCAGCTGTTGATGAAAGCTTGCGAACACGCAGTGATCAGGCAAGTGACAATTTCGATAAATACTTTGCATTTGCTCTAGCGGCCAATTTAGCAGCGCCAGTCGCCGAACCATACACAAAGTGATGACTCATCATATCAGGATTCGTAAAGTGATTCAAATTTTCGGAGCTATTTTACGATGTTCACCGATAGGAGGCAACCGTACAAATTAACATATGTTGCCATAATTTGTGAACCTATATGGTGCATAAAATGATAAATTTTCCTAGATATCAACTCTTTTCACAATTCGAAATCTCGAAGCGATCAATTTTAGGGTATTTACTCATTCCAACTAACATTGTTCTAGCTTCTTTTTATTTCTAATGTCAAAGTTTGTACCATTGGTTTCCGAAAACCCTGTTTGTCTGTAAGGGATGTGATCCAATACCAACTTTCATATCCTAAATTGTTAATCTACTCATGACTGGATTTCCTTACATTCAAGATTATATCTCACATTTGGATAATTTATTCTGAACATTATGTACTCACCTAGCAGATTCCAACGATGAGATCAAAGTCTCTCCTTGGTTCTACATTCGTATTTGCAATTTAAAATCTCAAATTTATATTCGTTATCAGCGATTTTAATTCTGATTTTTTAGTGTAAGGAAAAAATTCCTTTCGACATTACAAATATTAACTTCAACCTTTATACGCAATATAAATTTAATTTGATGTGAGCATTTTAGTTTTGTTCGACATTGCCTACCGTAATTCGATTCAATATTGAAAAACACAATTCTATTCAATTTTCAAATTCGTTATTCTAGTCCGAACTGGAAATTTCGATGCTATCTATATTCGTAATGCAGAAATCATTGTACGATTTTAATGGAATATCGATCAAAAATTTGAAACCTGCCTTTTCTTTCATAGAGTGTTCCATCCAGTAGTGGAAGCATTTCCGAATCCCTCCTATTTTCGTGTAATTGGGTTTGGGTCCTGAATATGTTTGTCTTACGCAGCTTGCCTGTCAGCCCTCGCCGTGGCATGACTTCCAATGGAATAGTCGACATATGTGCTGACCCCATGGCTCGACTTAGGAGCCATGGGGATTTGTCTTAGGAATTTCAAATTTTTAAACTTAGGATGAAAATTCCAAGTAAATATACCGTATAGGTTCACCGATGTAATATTGATAAATAAAAAAATATCCAACACCAAGAATTTCTTACAATTTAAAAAATACATTTATTATTTAGTATAAACAGAAGTAATCACACTGATATTTTTTTAATGTTACGCTAACGATGAGTTTACAACACAACTCGATGACGCAGTTCAGTTGTGGAATCGATAAATCTTTACTGTACGGAGCTAGTGAGCTCATTCTATTTTTATAGAACTCAATATTCTTCGTGAAACCTTTTATTGCAATGTTGCCCATCGATATAATACCCTTAAAACTAATTGTCTCATGGTATTTACTGAAATAAGTGAAATAAAATCTCATTGAGAAATGTTAGTACATTTTGGCCAATTCTGTGGTCCTTGCTCGATTTTCGTTTGAGTTCTATTCTTGGGTGAATCCCGCCATTAATTTTCGTGGCTGTCTACTACTGACAACCGGGCTCTTAAATCTTCAGCGAATAAAATAGAACTAGGCCAGATCCAAACACAGAGCGAAACCAATGATTGGAGATTGCGTGGCAAGTGAAATTTTGGAGTTTAGGTCTTGTAGTAGGAAATGTTAGTTAATGTTTTTGTTTACTGCTCAAATTTTATGAATTTCTCTGATTTTTTGATGAAGTTTTATAAAACTGCAATATTTATTTAATAGCTAAACCAGAGTTTGATTTGAAGAAACATTGTGAGACACATCGGAAGCTTTGTTTTTCATACATGCTTAAAGAAGATGGGCACAGGAAAGCATGGTTCTTCATTGTAATTTTTTTGAGTGAACTAGTCTGAAAATTTACAATTCCTTCATTTGTGTTCATAGTCTGGAAAATAGTATATTGCTTCTTTAATCGAGAGTCTGGTGAATTTCTTTAAATTGCCAAAATCTGGGATCGCTCGTTTCCAAAAAATTTCAATGCAGTGCCTTTTCATTGTCAAAAATTTGCCGCCAAAATTAATTTACTTCAGTGACGGCTGAGAAATACCTAGCAGAAAACTATTGCCGCTGTCATATTTAAAACTCAGAAATTTGACGTAAATGGATTTTTATAACAAAACATGGTAAACATCGACCACAGTAATTCAAAATGCCTAGCGACGAGCTTTCACAGTGATCAGCAAAGACTAGTTAGAATTGTTCATAATATCTCTTCGATAAAGTCATATATAACCCAATAACTTATGAACAACTGTTCCGACCTCATACTGAATACGTTTGGTTGTTCATGTTTTGTTAAACATTAATCTTTCTGTTAAAGTAAATAACATTCAGCGGTCACAGTTGAATTCCATTACATTGTTGTCAACCATTTAGCACTAAATACTGAGCGCAATATGAAATCTCAAAATTTGAAATTAAAATCCCATTTTATTGTCTGATGCTAAAAGCTAAGAACTGCGGTGCATTTGTAATTTCTAATCTCTTGCAAGTGCAAGAGAGTAGATTAGTAATCCAATCGTAAGGTGTTTACAAGGAAAATACCTAAGCAACGCACCGACAGAATCACCTACTGTCATTTCTGTAATCAGGGTTCCCGGATTTGTCTAATTTTTTCTTTCTTTTCTTATTTACGGTATGTATTCGAGGGATTAATATTCTGGTCTTCAGCGAAATTGTTGGATTCACTTACCCTTTTTTCTTGAGAAATATTTTGTTTTTACCCCCTTTTAGATAGCTCTAATTTTGCTCCGCGTTCCTAAGGTACTTGACGTTTACAGCAGATTTTAAATTTTGCTGCGTTCAAAAGCTCACGAAATCACGGAAGATCTATTTTCTCGAAGATGAATCAACTTTGCGCTAATTCTATCAAACATTTATTACAAAAAATAATAAAACTTGAAACGGTTAATAATTTCTCAGAAGTAAGCGAACGTAATCCCAAATTGTACATTTAAAATAGATGCTGGGTTCGCTCATAATAAAAAACACCGTGTCGTAGTTAAACTTAATACCGTGTTGTAGTTCACCTTTATTACTACGTGCTTCCCAAATCTGCCTCAGCCAACGTACCCAAACAGCAAACGGGCATTTAAGCCAATTTTTTTCTTTTTGCTATAAGTCGCAGTGAAGAAAAATAAGAAAAAGTAATTTTAAAGAAATCAATATATTTCCTATACGGCTGCTACAAATTAGAATCTTAGAAAAATGAAACGACGAAGCTAAATTATGAATCTTATTTTAGTAATCTTCGATAAGAAACTTTTTCACTCGAAATAATAGCGATGAGGATTGCAATACGAGTATGTTATTTCGAATAACCCAAGACTCAAATCTTTCAAAGCAGTTACTCTGCGATTGGATTGCGAATCTAATCTCTTGTGGAGATATAAAGCTGCAAGTGCATTGCAGGGGGGTACGTTCATTTGACTGAACATAAGAGATGTTCTCTAAGCTTTTAATTTCGCGAAACGAGTTCGGTATTCGCTGGGTTTGGAACAGAAATCTCACTCGAACTGCTTGCTCTCCCTAACCCTCAGCCCCTCGCACATAAGCAAGCTCGGAGATGACTGTTGTATTATATGCCGACAAGGACCGCGCTGCTTTGCATTCAGAACAGCTACCCCGTGTACAACAGCAGCAACACGAGCTACAGAAGCTGTTTGCTTCCTTGTAACGTATCGCTTCTTCTGAGCGTTTTGGCCTGTGCGCTACCAAAGGTCAGTCCTGCAAGAAATGACAGAAAGAAAAACTGCATCAACAAAGAAGCATTTCCTTTCAGGGTATTGCTCTCATCTGCATCGTTGTTGAATGAGAGCATCTCAACTCTTATTTTTGCCGTTATTTAACCTAGCGACATTCCTTAACGCTGCAGGAGTTCAAAATTCGGTGCTACCATAGCGTGAGGTCTATCGCTATATATTATCTCCCTGGTTGCAGTTTGAGATGTACAAATTAAGTATTTATCGCTAAATTAATGTATGGAAATAGGTAATCTCCATTAGTAACCAAACCTAACCTAACATTACAGTAGTCTAGAGGTACATCTCATGCTATAGTGTGACACTATAGCAGCACTCAAACTTCGAACTGTGAGCACTCGTACATGTGCATCGATGACAAACTGAAAAGTGAGTAACGTTAAATGTGAGCGAAAAATCAATCAATTGTGCGCCTTTGAGAGCCACCTCAAATACAGTCCATGAAAGTCTGTTCATATTTTTAAAATAGAGGGTTTTCCAAATTAGAGCTTGAAAAACTGGTTGAGGTTTAGGATTACGCAATTTCATATTTTTTAACTTAACCTCAAGAATCCGTGGGTACTTCATCATAATTTGAATCGCAGTTATGTATAATAATAAATGAACATTGTACCTTCAATCATTATTACGCCTTTACACACATACTCCTCAGGTTCCAACTTTTTCAGCATATCTAGTCGTTATCGCAAAAACCTTTGTAGCTGATAATGAGTGAAATTAGCTTTTCCAGCAGTGATAGACAATCTTTTAATTGGCGTAATTTTCTATTCGAGAGAGGAAAATGTAAATTAGATTTTCTTTCGTCGTTTACATGCAAAACTGGAATTTGTTCAGACGGTGTGCACATTTTCAAAAAAGAACATTCAAGTTCTTGACTTGCATCTCAGGTTGCCGGTAAAATTCTGAGCAAGCAAATCATCATTTCTACAAGAACTCAACATTTGGGTTGTGTTCATGTGAAAATGACATTTGCTGCTTTTAGTTGACTGTCAAAACAAAGTAGTTGTTTTTCGCTAGCAGTTACATTGAATTATTGTCTTCAACGTAAAAGGATTTTCGGAACTGATTTCACGTATTTGAATGGATTACATATTGAGTTTAATATTAATGATACTTACGGACTAAATCCTGAATTTAAATCATTTGAAATTGTGGAGATGAGTTTAGCTGGAAAAAATTCTGTGATTTTGCAACTGGCGTTTTTGCATGCCCTTTTAGTTGATGAAAAAACTCGTGATCATAATCTTTAACCAAACTCTGAGGTTTTTGAGGCGAAAGTTGTGCAAATTTCACTGCTCAACGTACGGTGCGTGGTTAGTTTAATTACGAACTTTCTCACAAAACTTCAGCCTTTTCTTTGATGTGACTTCATCACATTCAGCTGGGTGGTGTTGCAGAACAAGAAATCTTAAAAACATACTTTCATGTTAAAAGCGAATTGAAGTATTGCAAAAATAAGTATTTGAAACTAAGTCTATCTTACAAATACATTCGAATCCCAGATAATGAATTACTTATGATCGGTACTGATAACATCTCTCTTCTTCTTGAAGCTCAGGAATTTTTCGAATAATACCGAAAGATAATATATTATTTACAGTGTCTGGACACGAGGGATTGCACAGTTTCATTTTTGCCGGAGTTTGAAAATTTTGAACTATTGTTTAAGGTGAAGAGTCTAAGTAGATCAGAAAACATATATTCATTGTAAAATTGGAAAAAAAATGTTGACAACAAAACAATTAACTAACGAAAGGAATGTATAGGACAAAATTATCTTGCCGAAATCAAAGGCAAGTTTTGAGCATTTTGGGTGTAACCTTTGATTGTTATAACATCATCGAGGCGATTATTGAAACTACAAACTGACTTATGACACACCGCATGCTGTATTTTGTTCCATTCTTGCATGAAGTTGATCTTCAAATTGGAAGGGTTCAATGGACTTCTCATAGGCGCAGGAGTTTTGAATATTTGCCACAAATTTCCGATGACATTGTGGAGAGGTTAAGCCTCTCCGTTCCGTGGCCAAGCCACGGAAAGATATTTAGTTTTTTATTAAATGAAAATTTTTAGTTAAATCTGACAAAAAATTTTGGTCATTGTTTCGCTAAAAGGTTCACTAGCGCTGGCGTGAAGACCAAATCGGTGTTATATGTTGCGTGCACAGATCAGATCTATGTAATTTCATGTGTTGTGGTGTGTTTAAATTACATAGATCTTGAAGAGATTGAGAATTTTCTACCACACGATTTCAAATGGCGTTCACTTTGTTGGATATTTTTGACTCTTTTGCACAACTCACCTAGAAACTGTGCGACGTCGACTTTGATTCTTCTGACCGTCTCCACGGCACTGCCTCTTGGATAGGGCCAGCATCCCTTGAGGTCTCTTTTATTTTCACGGAAATGTCATTTTCAACGGCAGTCATTAATTTCTGTTTTGCTGACGACTTTATTATGGTTATTTTTTGGAGAACCAGAATACACCCCCAAGTCTCGTATTGTTTTTCATTTCCCTCCGTTGACTTGTCGTTACCCTCATACATTGGGAATGGTTGAAAAATTTAAATTTTCTTTAATCGGACCGTTCAACACGTAGTCAAAACTCAATTCCTTTGCCAAGATGGTCATCCTCAAACGTCAAACGTCTTTTAACGCGTTTTGGTGCAAGAAGAGGAGGTCGGAGGGAAGTGAAGTTTTATAGTTCACTCACATGCATTTTCTAGCAAACGGTTCTGACTGAAGTGAACACCTTCTAACGCCAGTACTTCCTGTTGAGATGAACAGGTATTTGTCCCCTTACGTAGCGCATAGTGTCGAGAGCTGCCCCTGCTTTTACGAGAAGCACCGTCTCTTGGCAGATATTGTATAGCCTTTGATGCTTCCTGGCTACTGAACCAACAATAATATTATGAAGCGTGGAACCTTAACTCGTTCAGCTAATTGCCAATAAGATGATCCTGCATTTTAAAGCTCAGTTATTTTCTTTCCAATAGCTTGAGGTATTTTCTTCACTTTCGGCATTGAGTTCATAAATTAAGCATTCATCTTCAACAAAATCGGGAGAGGTAATGATTGTGCCTCTCGTAGTTTGTTTATATCCCATATCCATCTTAAAATTTTCAAAGCGTTGTAAAAATGTTCAGCCTATACATTCAAATTGTGCAATGCAATAACAATGATTAAACCTAATGTATATTAGTTGAACACATTCGTCCAATAACTTTCGTTGCTCAGTTAATTTTTAAGTTTTCAATAAATTTTGAAAATTTCAGTTCAAATGTTCTGGTAAATGTGTGCTATCTAAACTAACAACACTCATTGGTTCAAATCAGAGCTTAATGTTGTCAAATTGCATCTTATTTATAGTTCAGTAAAACTTTCGTCTAGGCACTGTACAGTACATACTTACATAACTCTCTAAAGTCTTCTCTGACATCTGTTATTTAGTTGTTTTTTATTCCGAGTTCTACTCGATTGAGTTCGAACTCAGTTCTTTCAAAAATTCTTCATGAAGCATTCTCAATTGCAAAACATCTGAATGAAAAATGCATTTCAAAAGCGTAGAGATGTACTTCACTATTGTATTTGCGTTTTGATACCTACCATGGTTTCTATTTTAACAGCATCCACAAAACCTTCAAATAGTTCAAGGTTTCTAGGTTTCAAAAGTTTCCTTCCAGTGACGTTTTAGATCAGCAAAACTAGACTAAGCACTCGAACATTACAATAAGTCGTAAATATCCGAGAACATCATAAATTGAGAAAAAATACATGCATCTTGCCTTTCCAGATACATTTGCTAACCCTGCGTATCATATTTCCACAGAGAGAAGCTAATTTACTTACAAAAATCAGAATGTACATGCCCAGTATATTTTCAATATTCGAATAGTGAACATAAGATGCGTTTTTGCCTTCCGTTTTTCTCGCCCTCCTACAATGCTGAAAAATAGAACGCATTTCCATTGGAGTTTTTCCTCCCGGCCCCTCGATCCTGCAGCGCTAAGTAGAATCATTTCTCAAGGATCTGCCTTCTTTGTTTCGCTTCTGTTCTCAGCTGCTGGGTGCCGAGTCACTATTAACAACCTTAGCTTTGAAAAATGCTGCCAGCTGAAAAGAAGCACAAGTCTAATACTCGTTTTCTGCATTAGAAATGAGATGTTTTCCCTTTTTCAAACCTTTAGAAATTGGAAGAATCGGTGTCGTTTGTCATTGAAAAAATTGCGGATATTAGTTTTTGTGTCTTCATAGTTTTGGGTCAAAAACCTGGTCGGTAAATTTCTCTTATATGGGGAAATACATATGGGGTAAATTTTGGTCAATTTCTTGTCTCCTAAAATAAACGTTAAACAGGCAATGAATAGCTGTTTCTCTGAATTTGTTTTTTAAGAAAAAATTATTCTGTTTCAAATAACGTCCCATGATAAAAAACACGTGAGAGAAAACTGAGTCCATTTTTGTTCTCTGGTGTGCATAAGTGTAATTGAATTGAATAATGTGCAAATAATATTTCATGGAGTAAAAGATAATGTGTAAATTTTTCCTCATTTATTGTTTTTTGATGAACGATACGACCAAGAAAATGGAGCTCATTGAAAGCTTAGCTGAACTCATCTTGCACACACAGTTAGTTGAGGCTTTCTAAAATTTTCTCCGATTACTGGTCTTTGACGAACATAATTTCAGATTGAGGTCCACTGAAATCCACTGCCGGCAATTGCGAACGTTCTAAAAGTAAAACAAAAATTTTCAACGAGAATGAATTTAGTTCTTCTAGATCA
>JACJUY010012270.1:8079-22915 GCA_014220935.1 Platorchestia sp. MABIK | reverse complement strand
AAGTTGAGGAGGGGCCTTCGCGGGTTGCTTCCTCAGATGACAACGATGAGTGGTACGGGGCGCAGGTCTACAGTGTGCTGTGACCTATACCGGCCCCGCTTCAAGGAAGCTTAATCCTTGACAGCCGGCCTTTTGTGAAGAAATGTTCACCGGAACATAATCTTCGAAACTAAAACGTCGAGGTGAGCATTCTCTCATCTATTGTCTTACTTGTCATAAGGTTTTTTTTTATTTGCAGCGTGTACTGCCCCGTTCAGGTTGGCAGCTAAAGACTATGTTTCCTGTGCCAGTTAGTTCTGGAAGTTTCTCGCCGCAGAAGCGGGTTGGCGAGACAAATGATAATAGAAAAATATGTACGTATATCATTCGTTCCTTTTCTCCGATATTTACAAAGCAAGAGCAATGCGGTTTGTTGCATTTGAAAATAGAATGTGTGCTCCAAAATTTCGTCAAGCTGTTTTTTTAATTTAAATTCATTCCAAATTTATAAAAATATTTTTGAGAGAGGTTGGGTTAAAGTTAAAATTTTAGGGTAAAAAGTCGACGGAAAGTTTCACGTGAAATTTTTTGAAAATCAACGTTGACGGAATTTTAGAGCACACATTTCAATTTCAAATGCAGCAAACCACATTGCTCTAGCTTTGTAAATTTCGGAGACATCCAAACGAATGTCTTGAAAACTTACATTGTTCATGAACGCCGATTGAAGTTATAAGTCTACGTAAAAAATATAACCTAAAAATTTTCGAAAATCAAACCATTTGCCAATATAGAGCACACATTATAATTTCAAATGCAACAAACCGCATAAATATACGTATAAAATTGGCGGAGAAATGTGCGTAGCAGTGTCGAAAACTTACGTGTGATAGGAGCGCGAACGAAGCACGAATATGCACGCGCATCATCTTTCTGGTATCACATCCCAAATAGGCTGAAAATAGTTCATGGACTACTCTAATGTACTTTTACCTAGAAAAATAACGTATTTCTTATAAAAATATACAAGTGATAAATACTAATTGCTTGCTATCCCAGCCAATGAAGAACCTTACAACAGCAACTCCCAAACTGCAACCCCGCCTCCCCTTTCGGAGGAGGGAAAGGGGGGAGGGCAGTGAAAAGTCGTAGCAGACCTTTCAAAAGCACTGTAACATACTTTCAATTCAATTAGATAATGATTTACAATTGAAATTTACACATTATTACACCAAGAAAGGCGTACAAGTACGACTGTGTCGCCTTGACTTCAATTTATCTCTAACTACATGCACTTTCCCCCCTTCTGGGGGGCGCTGGACCTGGAACACGTTCCTGATATTTCGACAGATATTCGGGAACATATCTCAAACTCTTTTAAAGCAATAAAAAAAATCGGGTAAATCGAATTTTTGACTGAAAATGCTGGAAAATGGTGCCCTTAAATTATACTTGAGCTTTTTCAAATTGAAATTAAGCTTTTTTAAATTAAAGATAAAAGGTGTAGTTTTCTGTACTGCCCGCACAGCAGTTTAAAAATTTCGACATTGAGGTTCAGCCTTGAACGATCTGACAGGCACATTCGCTTCCGAAGCTATTAGGGATTTAAACATGACGAGCAGTCCAGAGACTTCCAGTTGTCATGTGATTTTAGCATCAGCTGCAGTTGCTGCAGTTTTTTAGCATCAGCTGCAGTTGCGGACGTAATTACTTTCAATAGGCATGGCTTCATGTGTACACTAGTGGTCAATTGACGTTAAGAAGTCCGCACGTCTATGATGGCCTTTACAGCTGCAGTCAATAGAATCAAGAGATGCTTGATTGCGACGGTTGACTACAGCTGCGTCGTGAGCAGTCAGAAAGTGGACGGGGAGTGGAGCAAATGGGCGACTTTTAGTGCACTTGTAATCAATTAACGTTGAAAAGTCCGCACGTGCATAATAGCCTTTATGGAATACGTGAATGACAGTGTGCGTCGACAGTTTTATAATATAAATCCCCTTCTGAAAAACAATAAATAAGTTCATAAAAAAGTTCTAAGTGACGATTGTGAGTCCACTAACAGCAAGCAAATGACAAAACCCGTCAACTCTTGTGCAAAAAAAGCCTAAGTTCACCACGACCGAAGGTACAAGACCAGCAGGTCTCAACCGAGACTGTACAGAAACGGTTTCGTGAGAAGTACAGAAATTTCTTGAGATACTTCTTCGACTCCCGCGCCGTCAAACCACAAAAGTTCATCAACTTCATTCACCTGTAACTTTCGAAATAATGCACCTATCGAGTTCAAATTACTCTCAAGCGAAAGAATGAAACATTCTTAAGAGAAAATAGTATATGCCAACATTCCTTAGCATTCACAGACAACAGGGAGCAAAGTTCCCGTAGCCCTTCAATGGGAGGCAGATTTGTTCAATGAGCCTCATTTTGTCTCGAAGCTAATTTCTAAACTATAGCACATAAAAACTTCAAATTAGTTGCAATTTCAGCATCAAATTATTCTTCACGAAAACATGTATGACAAAATTCTCCTACACTTTCTGGGGGGACAGGGAGAGAAGTTCCCGTAACCCCTCAATGGGACTGACATGTGCAGCACATGTGAGTCTGATTTTTATTATATTTTCGGCTCAAAAACATTTCGCTTATCATGACAAAAAGAATAATTTAATATTTGCTAGGAGTCATGAACATTGAAAACAGTAGGCGGATACACTGTCGAAAATGTCAAATAACAACTTTTTGCTTTACTCGGTAAATGGTTCCATAAATCGATCAAACAATGGTTTTGAAGGACGTCAAATTACTTTTTTACGTACCTAAAGCATATAAAGCATCATAGGAGTGAAAATGATTGAAAAACCTGTGGAAAACGCACTAAATAGAAAAATAACACAGAAATCACTAAATTTGATTATAAAAATGCTCTGATCATGTCATGCTTGTACATAAAATTATTGGAAAGGAATTCTGCAGTAGGTATACCACCAGTTTAAGTAAAAATTCATCCCGAAGAAGTGTTTCAAATTCAATGTTAAGCAATTCCATCCATAGAAGATACAATTTGAAACCATAAACTATCATCGGGTGCATAAGTAGAAATAATTTCGAGAGGATGAAGCATCCTGTACTGACAAAACACATAAATGAGGTCGTTAAGCAATGAACAAACTTTGTGTGTTCTCGGTTGAAAGAACGTCTAAACTTTTTTAAATAGAACTCAAATAAGTCTTCCATTAGAGAAATATGTTTTGTGGTAGATATCGAAAAGTATTTTCAAACAGGTTAAGCACAAGCAAAGCTCATGCAGAACGGGTTAGAAGCTTAGTTATAGACATAGACTCATTGAAGATGGACGATGAGATGTTTGTAAGAATGCATCTGGCGATTTCGAGTTCGTTTATCTCAAATGAATTGTTATCTCAAGTGAAGACGAAAAAACGAATGACAGGGCTGTGTAAAATACTCACCCGTTCTATAGGTATACTTTTTAAGTTTTATTTTATATCCATTTACTTCTGTGGGAATTTCGCTCGGAAATAATTTGTCGCAAACCATGGCTTCACCACTTTTTTAGACAAGTGGGAATAGATTAGAAGAACTCACCTTTGCGCACTTCCCCGTAGATGCTGCGGCTTTTTCTTCGTGAAAATGTTCGTTCACACGAACTCCTCCAGTACGAAGTTGTTTGCTCGTGTCGCATTTCATATGTTGCACGTAAAGGGAAAAACGAACACAAGTGAATTTAAGACCACTTAATTATCGCATCGATATCATTATATGTGTAAAATTTACATTATTTTTATTAAAGTTATTTGTTACTTCCTTCAGTCTTTTGTATTTCGATATTAGATTATCATATTTCAAAACGCTTTTCCTAATAGACAATATTATCGTGGAAATCTGACGCTTAGCGCATTCATTTTTCATTGTAATTTACTACTGATAAAACACTAGTCTCTTTATCATAAATCGATATGAATACAGCTAAGCTGAACAACAGAGGAAAATTTTAATCTTTTACGCAATCGTCTGCTGTAATTGGGAAGGCCTATGAGTGTAACTCATAGTGTGTAGTGACACCGACTGGCTGTGAGTAAAATGTATTTAAGTGAAATGTAATGGAACTTGAGGTTTTGTTTTTAAGCAAAAAATAGAAATAGAAACATTTATATGTAAATGTTTATGTAAGCATCCATATATACACACATAAATATACACGTATGCGTGCGTTCGCACATGCACACACACATGTCACGAAACGAGGTGATACGTGTGAGTCTCCCTTGTCGATAGAGGGATTTAAACCTCGAAGAAGGATAGGAAAAAAGGAGAGAAAAATACACAGCAGGAGAGGGGGCAGGAAAAGTAGAAAATAGAAATAGCAGGACTAGCATCGAATGCAACACGAGTCTACCTCAGGGTGATAAGCATGGGATAATAACAACCAAAAATTTAAAAGATTTAATTAGATTTATTTAATGTTGAACACGTGAGTTAATGCGTGTGATTAATCACACAAAGACCTCTGCACGAAATGTCAAAAAACGAGCAAAAATGCCACAATAGGTTAGCGCTTGAAAGTACCGACATACAAATTTAATACGCAATGATGTTCAAAATAAGTGTAATGCTAACTGAGAATCAAAACTATTAAGCCTTAGCGAACGACCACGCAATTTACAGCAACGCAAAATTTACGGCACCCATTAAACAAAAATCACAATAAAATCGGGATCAGAAGAACATAAACTAGATGGGCTAACGTCAGCACGAAATGGGAGACAATGCAAAACAGTAAAACCTTGACTCACCGCAAGGTACATTAAAATAAAACGCTTCGCACGGTGCCCAACCTGAAACTCTTGCTTAAAACCTAACCACATCTTTGCTAAGAACACAATATTACACAAATCAAACTCATTAATGACACGCTATTTCAAAGCACTGTTCAATGTGCTACTTTGTTTTCAAACTTAAACTTGTGATCACTACGTTATGAGTTCGCAATTCTAATAAAACCCCATACTCTTCTGTGATGCGTCGTTGGCGTTGAAATAATACCGCTTCCACTTCATGCTTGAAGAAGTCACGTCAGGCTAATCAAGGCTGGCTTCCGCTGGTACTTCTCGTGCCGCCCGCCTCGCCGGTGTTGGTCACTTGCTGCAATTCGTTCACAGTTCTTGAGTGCCGAAGGAGCTTGATCCCTGTAGTTCTCGCAGAATTGATGCCGTATATCTGTAGCCTTCGTGGTTGCGTGGTCCAATTGGCATGCTGGAGTTGCTTGCTAGCTTGGGGTTGACGTAGAAAAAATTTTGCATGCTTCCGGTGAAGTCGTTGACATGCTTTTTGTGCTTGGCGATCACTGCTGCGAAGCTGATGCTGATTTCTGGTGCAATTTTAACTGCTGGGAACACGACGCTAAACTCTTGAAGCTTCGATGTTGTTCATTTCACCAAGAAGTTAAATTTTAGTCACTCTCGTGCACCGCACCTGGCGAAGGGCCGGGTGCTCTGTTTAGGCGCACTTATTTCGTGTGCTTATTGTTGAGTAATTTAACGACAAAGACCTCCCGCTTTTTCTTGTGTCGTCCTCTTATCCGTTTCCCTTGGTTCCTTGGTTCTCAAATCTTCGTTGTTACAATGGCAGTCTTTGCTCCTGATTGGTGGAGTTCTTGCTTGTTCTGACGTCTTGAATTCTCATTGGCTGTGTCCTCGCGTGCCTCTGACACATCTACTTCGCGGTACTTTCCTGCGCTCCCATTGGCTCTGGTGATGCGACTCTCAGCTTAAGTTCACGCCTCGCAGCTATCCCTAGCTCCTTCTTTTCTCGAGTAATGCTGGCCGTTGCTTGGGCTTGCTGTTCCCACGCCTATGTCCTGCTCCATCCAACGGTTCTCTTCGAACAACTCAAAATCGACCATAACGCACTTGCTAGACTAAATTCGCTTGCTCGACAAATTTCCCCCTTCTGGCGGCTAACGGCCACGATACCCGATATACCAAACATTCCAATGTCTATTCACGTCGCTCTGTCCACATCACAGCTTTACGTAATCTACCTAACGAGATATTTCATTTCGTTACACACACACATACTCATTCACACATATTCATTTATGTATTCGTGTTGAAAAATAAATGTAAGAAAAATAAATAAATATAAAAAGCAGCCGTCCCTTTGCTACATCAAAAATAACAGTCGAGCTCACTGTATTCGTTTGAAATGATTTTGAAAACAAAAAATACAAGTAAAAAGGGAAAAAACTTCAAAAAAACGTATAATTAACTAGTTTTTAGTTTTGTAATGGATATTTAAAGGGAAATCAAGTTTCAGTGTGGGAGAAGAAAACAAAAACCATCTCAGGCTTCACATCCTCTCGGTATTCTCTTCAACATTATGCGGACATGGGTACATGGGATAAAATGGAGATACTGTGATATAACATATGAGTAGCAAATATGTACAAAATTTTTGCACGTAGAAGTAGATGGAATAGTGGCCTAGTGTGCTAATTTTATTTGCTGAAATGTAGAGTTATTTCTGATTTGAAGTTCAGTGCTAACATTGCGCAGAGAAAGAAAGAATAAGGAAAAAACACATATTTCCCCCTACGAGGAGTACAGGAGTACAAACCAAACGAGGAGTGCAATAGCCCTGTCAGGGGTTAATTATGTCAATGAGAGGCACAAAAGAAATTTATTACATGGGATATTTCATGCTTGGTAAGATAATTCAATGTTCATAAACACTAATAGAAAATGAATGCATCGGAAATCTCGGAAATCTTCATTAGAAGCCTCGTCGGTAGCATCATTTCTTCGTGCAAGACTAGCGGAGCAGAAGGCCAAGGTCGCAGCTCAGAAGTTTTCTCTGGCGAAAGCTAGAGCAATCGATGAAGAGGAATTAAGGATAGAAAAACTCCAATTAGAACATGAACACCGGTAAAGAGAAGTGCAGCAGGAAGAGACAGAACTCGAAGCTTTTCTTCTGGAAGAAGAACTTAACAAGATGGAAGGAATTTCTGAAATTTCATCGGCGGCCTCCGACAACCGTTTGTCTCAGAAATTGAATTCAGGTTCGGTCCACTCTCCCGAATCTGCAAAACAGAGATTGAAATTAGACCATGACGCAAAGGCTAATACTGCCTATTTGCCAACCATCGTTAGCGTTCTTGAACGTCAAAATAAAGTAACACAAGCCCTGGTTGCTGGTCAAGTAACCTTACTTTTCCCTAAGAAAATGATAGAGCCCTTCAGTTGCGAAGATGTATCAAAGTTCAAGTCCTTTTTGCTTAACTTCGAAAGGGCCGTTGAATTTAAATGCGCTAACGACGAAGATAAAATAATCTATCTCGAACAATTCATCTCTGGGAAGGCCAATCAACATGTACGTACTTGCAGCCACTACGACGCAGCAGTAAGTTTGCAAAGGCAAAGAAATTGCTTATGAAGAATTCTGGAAACGAGTTTGAAACCGCCAACGCGTACCTCAGCAAGTTAGAAAAGTGGCCAGTTCTGAAAAATGACGACCATGAATCTCTTCAAAACTTATCCATATACTTGCTGGACTGCCTTCACTACTTCGAGAACATGTCTAATTGTAACCAGCTACAAAGTCCGAACGAAATGATGAAAATAGTGAAAAAATTACCAAATAAGTTCCGAGAACGATGGAAACGGAAATCTTATTCGATCATCGAAAGTTGTAATAAATTAGTCTTCAAGGATTTAGTCGAATTCGTACAGCAGGAAACCGCCATCGTTAAGCAGCCACTTTTCGGTAAAATTACCAACGAAGAAAAGGACAAAAGATCGACTGATCCCAAACAAAGGCGCTCGCTGGCGACTAATTCTACAGTTCAGAAAAGGGACCAGAAATTCTGTGGTTGCTGTGAAAAAACCAACCACCAAATAGAAGACTGCATCTTCTTCAAAAGGAAGAGTTCTAAGGAAAAAATCTGAGTCCGTGAAAAAAAACGGATCGCGCTTTGGATGTCTGAAACGGAACCAGATCTCTAAAAGTTGCCAGAATCGTTCTACATGTTCCATCTGTAAGAGAAGGCATTCAACTGCACTGCACATTCCAGAAAAAAATAACAAGCCTGAGAACACTTGTCAGTCGACAATAGGTGGTGCCACGAATGCTCCTCAAGATCCTGGCTTAATGCTATTTATGAAAATGGTTAGAGTGACAAGGCATCAAGACCATGTCGTTCCCAAGAAGGATGTGTCCCAGAATAGCGTTCTAGCCTGTCGCTAAAGTCGTGCGACTCAAGCACCAACTGTATAAATAAACCTTTGAAAGTTCTTTGCCTCATTATTCCCGCACTTGTGAAAGTTTCAAACAAAGATTATGTGCTGGTTAATGTGGCTCTGGATAGCTGCTCATCGGACTGCTGGATGGACGAAGATCTCCTGACAAAGCTCGGTGTAAAGTCAGAAGTTCAAAGAATAAACCTGACAACAATGGAAGGCTTCAATAACGTGACTACGTAAAAGGTTGTGAACAACGCACAATTGATGGACCTGGACAAGAATAACGTAATAAACATTCCGGTCCTGTACACAAAACTAAGAAACCAATTGCCGTTTTTCAACGACGACATACCTACAGAAAGAGATACGCAGAACTATGTTCATTTGAAAGACTTGCCTTTTAATTTCGCCGACGCCGAAGTGGGTATCCTAATAGGAATGAACATTCCCTCCTTCCTGAAGCCACTAAAGGGGGTTAGTGGAGACGTGGGCGACCCATACGCATCTCTGCATCTTCTAGGATGGGCCATTAATGGACCTGTTCAGAGAACAGGGGCTAGATCAAAATGAAAAAACTAATCTGGAAGAAATCGAAACAAATGTTGACAATTTCTTCAAACAAGATTTCATCGACGAGTCTAACTACTTTGCATCCTCGGTAAACGACAAAAAATGATTGAGCACCGTGAGTTCAAGTTTGAGGAAAGTTCATGGTCAATATGAAATAGCCCTACCTTTTAAATGTGAAAACGTGAAATTTCCTTCAAATAGGCCACAGGTCCGCCTTCGTTTCCGCAACGTTATGAAGAAATTAAGTCTAGATGAAAATCTCTCTATCGAATATACGGAATTTATGAATACGATGATCGAGCAAAACTTCATAGAGGAAGTTCCTGAGAATGAGCTGCATGATGAAGAAGGTAAAACTTGGTACCTCGCTCATCACGCCGTGAGGCACAAGCAAATGCGCAAACTTAGAGTGGTGTTTGATTGCTCTCTGAGATACAATGGAACATCCCGACACAACGCACTGTTACAGGGACCAGATATCACAAACAACCTAATCGGCGTTTAACTTAGATTTAGACAAGATCAAATGGCATTCACTGCGGACATTGAAAAAATGTTTCACCAAGTTAAAGTGCCGAAATAACATGCAGACTTCATGAGACTATTCTGGGTAAAAAAGACTCTGTAAAGGAATTTAGACCTACCGTTCACGTTTTCGGAGCAAAGAGCTCGCCAAGCGTCGCAAATTTCGCACTCCAGCAGACCGCCAGAAAACATCCTTTGCCGGACATAAATGTCCAGAAAACCGTTCATCGTAATTTCTACGTAGATGACCTCCTGAAGTCTGTTGGGGATAACTTCGAAGCAATGTCAATTGCTATGAAGACCAAGAAGATTCTAGAAAGAGGTGGCTTCAACCTGACACCCGTCAATAGTAATTCAAGGAAATTTCTTTCAACCTTAACCAAGGAAAATCTATCGGAGATTGTCGCAAGAGTCACTGTGGGGGATTCCCTCCCATTAAGTAAAGCCCTCGGAGTAGTCTGGAATACCGATAGGGACACCTTAGGTTATAGCTTGAAATTCGAATCCTCATTATTAACGAGGAGAAACGTTCTTAAAACACTCGCTTCAATCTATGACCCTCTTGGACTCGCGTCCCCAGCGATGGTTGCAGCTAAAACTACATTCCAAGAAACCTGTCGCCTTCGCTTCGTGTGGGATGAATACCTGCCGCAAAATCTCCAACTGCGCTGGAATTCGTGGCAGAAAGACATGAATTCCATCACTGATTACGAAATACCTCGCTGCATTAAAGACTTGCCAGGTTCTCCAATCGAAATAAACGTATTTAGCGACGGCAGCGAAACTGCCTCCGGGGCTGTGGCTGATGCAATAGGCATGGATGAAAACAGGGGAAAACGCTCCAACACAATAATCTTGGCCAAGTCAAGACTGACTCCTCTAAATAACTCTACTCTTAAAACCACGCCTCACGTAGAGCTGTGCGGTGCTAAGCTTGCTGTGGAGCTTGCTCAAATTCTTTAAAGGGAAATCGAATGCTCCCCGGTAACAGATATCTCACTCCAACTAACGCGCTTCTTTCTTCAACATCGGACTGGCAGAGTCAAAAGATCAGAGTCGTTGGTATCCTGAAATTTAAAACCTTCTTGAAAAATCCTGCTGGCTCAGAAAGGAACATAAATATTGAAGATATCAAAAGCAGTACATTCAAGGAAAGTTTTACTCGCAGGAGTTACTCCTCATAAAAAAGGAAAAAATCTACCAAGAAATTTTCACCTGCGAAAACTTGCTCCATTTCTTGATGAAAGCGGCATTCTTCGGGTTGGTGGTCGCCTCCAAAACTCGACGTAAAACTACGAATTCACGCATCCGGTTGCTCTACCCGGAAAATGTCCCATTATAAAGACAATGGTGATGGGTCTACACCGTAAACTCGGTCAACTTGGGCGAGAAGCTATCTTGGCTTCAATGCGCAGGAAGTACTGGGTCATCGGTAGAAATTCTTTGTGCAGAAAAATTTGCAGCAGCTGTATTCCTTTCCGGAAAAGATTAGGACAGCCAAGCAATCAACTCATGTCAGAGCTGCCTGCTTGTCGAGTAACAAGTGAAACGCCCACGTTTCAACAGGTCGGCGTGGACTATTTTGGTCCGTTCACTGGTAAACAAGGTCGTAAAAATATGAAACGGCACGGTGTAATCTTCACTTGCATGGCTTGCAGGGCAGTGCACTTGGAAGTTTCAGAATCTCTTAACACGGACTCATTCTTAAATGCCTTGAGACGATTCATATGTCGGAGGAGGAACGTCACTTCAATCTACAGTGACAACCATACAAATTTCATTGTGTGCCAAAGGGAGTTGAAAACTGCAATCTCTGAGGGGAGGGGAAGGGGGAGTTGTTGACGTGAGCTTGTCGGACGGACCCGTTGGGGGCGTGTGGGGGTGTCGATCCGCAGGGTATGGTTACCGTGTGGACTGATGCCAGCTTCCTCGAAGTTGGTGTGGCCTTGGAGGTCGATGGCCGCATTGTTGAGGATGCGTCCTGGCTCCGCAAGGAGTCAGACCATCTTCAAATCAATGTGGCTGCGTTGAAGGCTGTTGCGCGGGGCATCAATTTTTCGATTGCGTGGGGCTTTAAGACCTTCACGGTCATCTGTGATTCCCGGACAGTCGTCAACTGGATGGACAGTACTGTTGATAGCCGCAATCGTGTTTGCGCGAAGAGTGTGGCGGAGATGCTCATGAAGCGACGTTTTGGGGTAATCCGTGAGATGATCGCTGAGCATGGTCTGGTCGTGTCTGTTCGCTTCGTTTCAACGATCGAGAACAAGGCCGATCAGATGACCAGGGCACCTAAGAGATGGTTTAGTTACCGCGATGCTGGTGAAGCCGTTTCAGAGGTGTCTGTTGTGCTTGCCACTGGAGAGTCTCGAGGATGTCATTTAGGCGGCTCATTTGTCGCATCATTTGGGCATCAATCGAACATTTTACCTAGCTCGGTAGATCCGTAGTGATCTGTCGCGTGAGCAGGTGAAGCGTGAGCTGGCAGGATGCAAGGCCTGTCAGCGGATCGATCTTGCTTTGCGGGAGGAGAACCTCGTGGTGCGAGGGATTCTTTCTGTGTAGGAGAGCTGTCGCTGGGATGCAGTTGACGTGACCCATTACGGTGTCAAACTCTACCTGTCCATGGTTGATTGTGGGCTATTGCGGTCCGCTATCTGGTGACGGCTGCAGAACGAGTCGGCAGCGAGTATTGTCGCTCATTTACGCGAGGTCGTAATTGAGCGAGGGCCGTGTGATGAATTGTTGTTGAATAATTCGACGGCGTTTCGGCAGCAACTGTTGAGAAGTTTGCTGATGTGTGAGGAATTTCTCTGCGATTCCGTGCCACTTACGCCCCGAGTGGCAACGGAATCATCGAGAAAAATCACCGGACGATCAAGAGATCGCCGCTAAAGGAGGGATCTCCCCTGAGGAGGCCACATTTTGGTATAATGTGACGCCTCGGAAGGAGACCGAGGCTTGCTCAGTCCCTTCGAGCGGTATTTTTAGATACCGCTGGCAAGTGCCGCTTGATGTCAATGTAGGTTTTGGGTTCTCGGGTTGTCCCGATTGTTCAAGTCCCTGAAGTCCTAGAGGTTCGGTTCTAGAAATTGCGTCTATATCATGCCACGAGAAGGAGTGGGGGAGTAGTGACACGCAGCTCGCGATGATGGTTTATTGTTGTGACATGGTGATAAAGTAACCGGGCGGGGCACCGACCCCAGCACCGCTGTGCGATGGGCACACGCCGCAGACTCGGCGGTGACTCTCTGACTACCTCTGCCTGACTCTGCAGCGCATTTTATACGTAACCGTATATTAGGTGGGCTTTCCCGTATTGATAATAATGATACAAGAAAGTCCAACCCGACATGGCTCCCCTTTTCGCGGAAGTGGGTCCTCCCACTTAACATATAATACTATGGATTATAAAAGGTTCATTATGTTCACGTGGATATTTACGTTAAGTACATGGGGAAAAACTATATAAACAAACACAATTACCGGTCTATGGAATCATCATCGCATTTTATCTGCAGCAAAGAACACGATATTAGATAAAAAGCATAAACGGCAAAAGCTATAATACATCACAACATACAATAGTGATGACGCTAAGCGAAACTAATCTAAATCACATTCGCAGTCGTCTTCTGAACTATTATTTCCGGTGGGGTACACAAATGATTTAAGAATTTGGGAAACCAGAATTAATTCAAATAATTAATTAAACAGTTAATGTAGGATATTATTATCACGATTAATTAACGATCACCGGTTTCATCTGAAAAATTCATTGCTAGTCTCAGAGACGATGTCACAAAAATGTAACTTAAAAAAAAGAGACTGCATCAAAACTGCTAAGCCAATGTTCCAATCAAACATATTTTCAATCACAACCCAAAGTAACAAGCTAAATACGAAACGAAACAAAATTCTTAAATACACTAAGTAGTAACGGGAGCAATTAGGATCAACTTAACCGAAAAGTGCGAGCCTCACGACACGCTATCGCAAGGTCCGGAAACAGCTGGCAGCAAACTGCACGCCTGCAGCGCAACAGCTCACAGCTGAACACAAATACCAAATACATACAAAAATTTGGAAAGTCTAAAAAACAATTACGCATCACAACACGTATGAAAGAATAAGCAGCTAACAGAATATGACACAACATGATGAAAAAAGAAAGAAGAGGTTCAACTCAATGAGCCAAAAGAAGGAACACAAGTAGCTATACAAGGTTTGTGTTGCATACCCAAAAGGATTAACAACATTCATTGGGAAACACGATAGATTCGACTGATACAATCGTCAATGAAACGAAAATCAAAAATAAAACACATGTTCAGGAAACGAAAACTGAACACAGTGAGAGAAAACTTTTAACAAGTGATCACGGGCTACGGATAAAGAAAAGACTTATGCCCCGTGTTACTTCGAGGATATTATCGATATGTCCCAATCGGGTAGTTACAGTTATTGGGTCTTCAAATTGGTATTGGAACACTTACTATTCGGATTGTTGAATGGATTGTTTAAATAATTATTGTAGCTGTAGCTAAGTTGTTTGAAGGGAGTTGTTTTTTTAAACTGAAAAGAAAGTTGAGTTATCTCGTTATCCACCGAAAGTCCCAGTGAGTCGCACGGGCTTGGTATCCACTCGGTTTCCGTTGTTGACCCAAACACGATGTCCCAGCGCTTTAAACACGCATCCTGTTTACGCCAATCCTGGCGTCGGGCTCCTGGGGTCTCCTGGAGTTTCTCCACGGTCTAATTTCATTGTGGGGAATTACTCTCTCAGATTACATGGATCTCTATCGGGGTTTTCCCCTACGTCAGAGCCCGACTGCTCTGCATCTCTTTGCGAGACCTTTCAATCACAAATGAATCGTACAAAACCGACTAAATCATTCACAATAAATCATACAAAAATCCAACTAAACAATACAAGAATGCACAAATATAAAAATACCACACTCATCCTTTGTCTTGCCTTTATCCGCAAAATATTTCTTACACACAAAATTATCTGCAAAATAAATTAAATTTCAATTCCTACCCAGGAAACGTTTCAAACAGTTCCTGCTCAAAAACCCATTCAAACATGTTCAAACACCACCGGAACACCATCCCTCTCACACAAGGAGAGATTGCTCCGTCAATCAACACTCGCCCGCGTCACTAGACACGTGAAAAACAAAAATATCATATATGGGTGCATCGATACTAAATACGATTGAACAACCCGCACATGCTAGACAACATGACAAAACATGTCAAAACATCGCAAAAACACGAAATGCAATACAGAATTTAGACCAGAACTAGCGACGTAACTGTTGAGAAACATTTTAATTTTGGGAAATTTCAACTGATTTGTGTCTTTTTTTGTGTTAACTGATTTGTGATTTTGTGTTTTGCATATTTTTTAGGATATTGTAGCACTTGCGTATTCCAACAGCACGAGCGTGTCGCTTAACATGTGTGCCTGATCGCTTAACATGTGTGCCTGGTGGCTT
>JACJUY010012268.1:0-12906 GCA_014220935.1 Platorchestia sp. MABIK | reverse complement strand
GCACAAATATAAATAAGTGCAAATATCACAGCACAAATATAAATAAGTGCAAATATCACAGCACAAATATGAACAAGTGCAAATATCACAGCACAAATATAAATAAGTGCAAATATCACAGCACAAATATGAACAAGTGCAAATTTAACGTACATTCAAGTATTGTGTAAACAAAAATAACTCATGTATAATCTTACCAGGAACGAAAATCATAAAGTATATTTAAGCATAATATAAACCTAAACATTTACATTAATATTATATATATTGTAATATAACGTATATGTATGTATAACCTTCTCAGGTTCGAATATCCCAACTTGTTCAAGTACGAATATAACGTAGATTAAAATAAAATCTTGACGAACGTAACATTTGCATTGTATCTTGACGAGTATAACGTAAATATGAACTTGCTAGGCACGAATGTCATGACAACGATACATTCGTACTCACGAATATAACGCATGTTCAAATATAAAGCAAACAAATGTAACGTCTGTGTATGATATGAACGAGTATTACGTGCATGCGACCTTCCCAGGTACGGATATAATGATAACTTTATGCACCTGGCGTGTATTAGAATTATAAATATATATATAAATTGCAAGGCGTTTTCGACAGCGTATGATTCCTCAGGATGTCATAGTGACGTCATTAGCGCCTAGCTAAATCCTAACCAATATTTTCTTCGAAAAAAAAAATCATTCTTCAAATCTGACTCATCTCATCATTCAGAACGTGTATTTTTAGAGAACATTGCTTTTTAAATTTTTCCGTTGGTTGACTGTGGATCAGAGAATGGTAATACGAAGGAAAGACTTCAGTGACGTCACGTGTGACTAGATTTCTGTGTCGATTCACCATTTTCTGACATACAATCACCCTGCATCAGTACATAAAAAAAAGCGAGATGAGCGGAGCGTTAGAGTTCTCAAAATAAAGCACATCACAATGACCGGTAGAAACATTTTTATTTCGTAAAAGTTTTATGGTAAGTTAACGTTCGACTAACCTCGTTATTAATCGCTAATACCTAAATTAACATATTGTCCGCTAGTTGTTGCAAAAAGATTTCTTGCTACAGATACAAACACCTTCCAGTCGATGGCTCATGAATTTTTGCTATTATTGACATCCCAGTTGAGTTTATGGTGATTTCTTTCTTTTTAATGCTGCAAGGTGTTTTCGAAGGTCTAAAGTAATTTTTGTTCTAAATTAAACCAAAACATCTATTTTTTTATGGCTAGCAGGATGAAAATCTCGAAGATAAACGGATTCCTTCGATTTCCTTTAAGAACAGATAGAAACTTAACTTCTTCGTCAAATAGCTATCCGGCCTCAAAAGGATAGATGTGAATAATTAAACTGCAGCCATTCGCGATCCACCCAATTTTTTTTTCTACGTTCATTTCTAAAGCAGATTAATTGTACAGCTTCTTAAAAATATTCATCTATTGTAAGAGCCTTTTCATGATAATGTGGTTTACTCATCTGGCGTGGTATTAAAACGGGTTAAAACTTTTTACACGAATTCTATTTTCTGTTCACCTCCGAAGAAAACGTGGTAGATAAAGTAATTTATTGAGTTTGAGGCTATTTTTTTCTGGATAAAAGCACACCGCGTGTGCAATGTTTAGATCAATGTGTATATTTTTGATGCTTGAAAATTTTTCCTGCCCGGTTTCGATGTAATTAAATTACTTAGCGCTGCCCCTGCACACTGATACCGTTTCTCACCGATCTGGAACTTTTTATTTCCTGACCTGATATTGTGAGCATTTTGTGCTGTTAATACAAATACCATTGAGTGCTGTATTGATTGATGTAAAAATACCGAAGATTTAGTTGATTGCGTTTTTTCAAAACTTGGCAGAATTTTTATTTTAAAACTAAAAAATTACATTGCGTTCGTCCTGTTCGACAGACTCAATTTACACGTGCTTTGGCTTATGGCACAGTTGAAACGCATTCATCGCCTTTAAAGAACAATCAGAGGCTTCACTNTCCTGCCCGGTTTCGATGTAATTAAATTACTTAGCGCTGCCCCTGCACACTGATACCGTTTCTCACCGATCTCGAACTTTTTATTTCCTGACCTGATATTGTGAGTATTTTGTGCTGTTACTACAAATACTTTTGAGTGCTGTATTGATCGATGTAAAAGTACCGAAGATTTAGTAGCTTGCGTTACTTCAAAACTTGGCAGAATTTTTATTTTAAAACTAAAAAATTACATTGCGTTCGTCCTGTTCGACAGACTCAATTTACACGTGCTTTGGCTTATGGCACAGTTGAAACGCATTCATTTCCATTAAAGAACAATCAGAGGCTTCACTGTATGTGAAGGCCTTCTTAACTGAAGCTCAGTTTATTGATTTCATACCCGGCAATAATTTTTGCACGAGATGTGAGCTCTCACTAACTTCGGCTTCTGTAGAGCTACTTGAGGACTTTGTAGAGCTAATTGTGGTGCGTTTGATTTTGCCCTCCATACGACTGAATGGGCCGGCGTGGACTCGACAATACCTGCACACGATGTGGAGCTTCGAACAAACAAGGAATAGCTCAGTAATAGGGTTTGGAAACTCATAAGCTTCCGATATTAATAATCCGGGATGTATTAAAAGGATGATGGAAGCCCTCTACTGATTTCTAGCAAAAAATTCCTATTGGTGCTCGTTATGAACGTTTGTGCGACGCTGCAGCGCGTTGCAAAAAACAAAACCGACTTCAATGTGTAGAATTGTAACGCTCATATAGATATGTAAACACGCATATAAATATATATATGTATATAAATATATGGTATATATATATTGCTGCTCATTAGGAAAAAATGGGCCTGTAATATTTTTATACGTGAGAGCGAATAATATAATATAATTCAATAATTGCTAAGCAACATATTTAGGCCAGAGCTCATCGCACTGACAAACTTTTCCTCTTGTTGAGCAGGATACGACGCGCTGGAGTTGTACGGTGAGTATTCATTCAATTATTCCTGCGGACTTGCATGCGCTCGCTGCCTAATTTTGCAGGTACAAAATATTCGAATTTAGAATGTGCTAAAATGATTTAAAGTGATTAGATTAGTTAAAGTGGGAGGAAAAATCTAGTAATAATTTGGCTTGTGCTGTTTGATATTGAGGATGCATGCAACCTAGGTACGTTAAAATTATTCTTTCACATGAAAAACTTGATTGACAATGAAATTTTTAAGTTTCGCCACACATTGACCTCATTACATGCCTCACAGAATATATCTTCTAAATCACTAATTCTAAATATTTAGCGTTCAGACCAAGTTACTAGGGAAGAAACTGGAATTTTTTGCAATCTCAAATTAGGAAACGCGAATTTCCTAAGGGGATAATTTGTTGTATTTTAGGAAGTTTTTTCGGGGAAATTTTGTTACATAAAAGTTTTCCCTCCGGTGTAATTTTAGTAATGTCTAGTTTTTGCATGAAGCGCCAAGGATAGCGCCAAGCTTCGCGTATTCTACTGCATAATTTTTCTCTTTCTATCGCTTTGTAAGTACGAGTACATTTGTTTATGTACGAAGCAAACATTTTGATTGCGATTTGTCCCTCGTATTTCGAATTTAATTTTTTTATTTCGATTGCTATCATTTTGTAAGTATTTTTCTGAGTGAAACATGCATTTTGATAGCAACACGTCCCTCGTACTCTGTATTTAATGTTTTTCTTTCGATTTCGACCTCCAGCTCAAGAGACCACATCTTCGGCGTCAAGGTTCAGCTCCCCAAGCCTACACAGTTCAGCTTTGCTTCTTCCCTCCTTTGTTTCATTTTTCTATATCCGATTACCTCCTACGTTGTTTTCCCGGAATTTATTAATCTCATATACGTTTATTCCTTGCCTTTTGATAAGCTTCCTAACGCATTGGCCCGCTCCCATGGAAGATCTCACAGCAGCAGCTGGGTACCGTAGAACTTTGTGATGACCTTTCACTGAAAGAAACACGTCTCCGAATGAGAACCAAAGGTCAGTGCTAAGAGTGCTGCCCTTGGAACCAGTTTCAAAGTGTTGCTTCCAATGATAATGGGTGTGGTAAATTTTCCATTGAGTGATATTAACTTTTTTCGTGAGTGAAATAATAATTATTCACTAATAATAGTATTCAAAAAAGGGTTCTTGTTACAAATTCCTGTTGAGTTGTTCATGCTTCGGTTCCGCTTATGATTCAGTGCTTTTTTCTTTCATTATCTTATTGATAGAGCAACACAAATTTAATTGAGGATTTCCATCAATTTCTTAATTCTCGAATCGATTAATTAGTTGTACAATTCCGACAAAATCCTTTTTTGCTAAAATACAAATTTACATGATCTTGTGTAAACAGGCGATTATTTTTGGAAAGTGTTGAAAGCGTAATTTGAAATCCTCGCAGATGTAAAATTTCGTGTGATGTAAAATTTTGTGTCTTCTTTGCAGGCCGAAGAGAAGTTGGCTCGCCAAGGATACTGTTCGCTCAGCAACACTGCTGAACGAAGCTCCAAATTGAGCAATTGAAAACACTAAAAACAAGATTTTTCCAGAGATTTTTAGCTTTAGGGAACTGAATCAGATCTCTGAGCGCGGTTCAGCATGGCTAAAACTAACAAGTGATTCTCATTCCTAATATTTTTGTGATGTTTGTGTTTGCTTACAATACTCTTATAAATTCTCAACATAGCAGTTCAAGGTCGGAACTCATACATGATCATTGAGATAAGAGTACGCAATTCAACGTAGTTATTTCAAGCTTTCTGGATCGTGAAATGACCATGTGCCTGTACTACACCACAAGGAGTTCCCAGGAGAACACGCCGACTTTGATATACCCCAACAATGGAAGGAGTGCCGGAAAGAACCCCCAAGGATTCTAGGCTTCAGGCCTCACATTGCCTGCTTTAAGATGTATATTATTATTCTTTAATGAAATTTTATTTTGAGGAATTCAAAACATTTGGGTCTCAACAGAGCTGAGAATCCCTAAATTTCAGCAGTGGAGTTACAGGATATTAGCTTTTAAAGCTGCTAACAAATGTAGAGTACGTTATCATGACGGCTTGGCTGTTTTCAAATTTTATTAATAGTTACCAAGTTTTCACAGTTGCATCTCTTTCAACGTACTTGTATCATAATATGTGGGCCCTTGCAGTTTTTCAACATACTTATATCATAATTTGTGGGCTGTACTCGTGGTTGGTTTGCGTGTTTCCTGTTTTTCGCTTCGTGATATTTTTAGACTGCTGTGCCCGCCTGTATAAACAATTATTTGTTTATAATAGTCATGATTTGGATTTAATTGAGTATGACGCTAACGAGTGGGTACTATGAATATGAAATATAACCACCTGCACCGATTGAAACTTATCATTACTTAGATCTCTGAAGATTATTATTATTGCAATTGTTTAACCACCCTTATCACTAACACATAAATCAAAATTGTAAATCATGCATCAATGCTGATCATTCATTCTGAATATCGACAAAACCAAGTTCTTTTACCGTTTATATATTCATTACTTAAAATCTTACGGTTTCGAGACATGGAAATGAATTTTAATTCACATCAAACGAAAACCAACCAGAGCCCTAGACTAAACTGTGATGAGATAGCACGCGGCAATTAAATTGTTCTAAAAGTGCTGAGGTTCGAAGCATGTGTGAACAAAGAAGCTCTTTGCTCACACGGTTGTACAAATTTCTCCAAAACGTTTTTTCCTTGCGTTGATGTGATAAATATTGTATTCTCACTGCCGTTAATTACTTGACCTGAGCATTTCCCTCAACCATTCGCGTTATCCCTACTTTAGAGCGTCAGCTTGTGCTGCTTTCTCCTGGAGTTGTGCTGGTGTTGTAACGTAATAACTCTGCTATATTTGTTCTGAACACGCTTTGTGCGCACTTTTTTTGACCAATCCACTCGATTTTTAATTATAGGCTTTGTCAATCCAATTTGTAGTGAAGTTCGTATTTCAGTTTCTTTTACTTGACTCTCCTCATCTTATCAGGACGTTCTGTGAGTCACGTTCATGCAGCGATTGCAAACACTATCGAGCTGAGCGAACGTTTAGGTTAATTTTTAGGCGTGTTTTTCACCTAAGTTTCACTCGAATGACTTCTCGAGTGTTGGCAACACAAATCTGCTTGATGATGAGGATTTGAAAAGTTTCTACATTTGTCAAAGCAAAATCAGGAATCTCAACGATTCGTTCCCAATACTATAGGAGCATATTTTTCATTCGTATTAAAATGGTACCAGAAATATATCCAGTGCGCGGTGCGCGTTTCACTGCAACGTAACCTAGTGCTGCATGTTGCGACTGAAGGCCAATCGAAAATTAGAAATGTCTTGGAAGCATAGAAAAACTAGTGAAACCGCTTCCTTATTCCTAAAAATCGAGAATTATTAGACGGTGTAGCTATATTAAAGTATAACCTCGCTTTTGATGCTCAGGCAACTAAATTTGGCATAGAAACTCATTATTTCTGAACAGTTGTGGTCAAGAAGTATGATGNAGAAATGTCACCAGATAGAAATACCAGAAATATATCCAGTGCGCGGTGCGCGTTTCACTGCAACGTAATCTAGTGCTGCATGTTGCGACTGACGGCCAATCGAAAATTAGAAATGTCTTGGAAGCATAGAAAAACTAGTGAAACCGCTTCCTTATTCCTAAAAATCGAGAATTATTAGACGGTGTAGCTATATTAAAGTATAACCTCGCTTTTGAAGCTCAGGCAACTAAATTTGGCATAGAAACTCATTATTTCTGAACAGTTGTGGTCAAGAAGTATGATGCTGAGGGCAGGTGCTAACGAGTTCTTGAAGGAGAGTTTGCAGTCATCGCTGAAAAGAAGGTCTCTATCGTTGGCAGGACGAGTTTTAGGACGGTTCTCAATCACCGGAAGGTCAGGGGAAGTGATTTTCAAAAAACAATTGTTGAAAAGGATTCTCCTATGCCATCTTCAAAAATGCCTACTTTACCAACACCGAAATTTATTTTAATTTCAATGACTTATTGGGCAGTAAAACAGCTTTGTCAACAACAAATGTACGGAGTGAGTTCCAGAACATCTTGCGCATGCGCAACACCTGCACCTAGTTACTAAATACGAACAATTCTGTCATCGTTATCCTGCAGAATTTCTACCTGAATCTTTATCGCGATTTTGTCCTAACTCGATTCATGCAACAGAGAACAAAAAGTGTTTCGACGCTAGAAATTCGAGTTTATTTGAATTGATAGCGCAATACAAGTATGAACAACATACAAGTTCCAAAATAACACTCACAGATATTCTGAATTTTTGCGAATTTCAAATTCCAGAAATATTTTAAATATTCTAAACTTTTGCGACTTTCATATTCCAGAAATATTACTAGTGTGTTGGGTACACGCCACATAAAATTTTGAAATCAAGTTCGGGTCCAAAAACACGAGTGTTTGATTACACACATATCAGAACCACATCGACTTAAACATAGTTAGGGTTCGAGTTGTTCAAACTCGCTGGATTATTTCGCCGGTATCTTACCCTAAAAACAGGGGCGCTTTTGAATGAGTTTTCAAAAGATGTGTTCTGACGCACGCTGTCGAAGTGTGTCCATACGGGAACATGCATTGCGAAATATACGCAAAACTGCTATTAGATCATGGGTTACTATACATTTTCGGATATTCGTCAAAATCATGAATATTTGTTGCAAATTTGCTTTCCAGTTTTGCCTACGTATCATTGTACTCTGTCAAACCTATAAGTCATGTTTTAAAATGGCGCAAATGCTCTGCAAAATAATCATGGACTCAACTTTATCTTAATAAAAAGATATTCGTACACTTTGAAAACTCTGAGTCATTTCAAATGTTTTCTTTCAGAAAGTGCAAGAAAATGGTCCATGCTGTAAGCGATGGTGCTCTGCGCCTCTACGGCTCACGATACACTGCGTTATTTCGACCGTTATCACCGCAAGTTCGATCGAACTCATTTGCTGGGAAGCCGTCCAACGACTGCGCGTAACCGCGTGGTGATGAACATCGAAATAGCGCAGTGTATCTCCCGCTTGTGCGCTGACAAGAGCCTGACAGGTAATGATGACGCACGACCATCGTCTCCAAATCAATAGATTGAGTGAGGCGCTCTGGCTGTTGATTCTCAACTGGTTCTGAGAATCAACTCGTCTACTCGTCTTTGCTTGCGTCCTATTCTCGCATTCCGAAAAGCGCTGCTTGATGACTCGAATATGGTTGGAATAGTGTTGGATCGCAGTACTTCCTGTCATACTTAACGTCTTTTTTTTACAAGCTTGATTGGATTAAGTGTGATTTTCCTGTCACACTTAAAGTGGTTTTTTACAAGCTTGATTGGATCACATCTTTCTTTGAAATGTTTGGTTGGATCGCAGTCTTCTCCGTCATACATAACGCTCTCTTTTTGCTAGCTTGATGCAACTGCTTTGGCTACTGCCGGAAGTAATTCCTGTTTTTTCATCTTATAGTGAAATTCGCTCTGAGTATCAGTCGGATTTGGTTTAAAAAAGTAACCGGTTTCTAAAGCATGGTGAAAAATTTTGCTTTGAAGAAAGTAATTTCGAAAACGGAGGTCGGTTTCAATTGAGCGTATAGTTGTAATATTTTGTGACCCTAGTTATATCAAATATGAGAGACATAGCAGTGTGTGTACAGCAGTGTTGCAGTGTGGAGTAGTGAGACTGTCAGTGTAACTTTGAGTGCGGCGCAGTGTTGTAGAGTTGAAGATTACTGTAGTAGTGCAGTGTTAACTAATGGTGTCTTAACTAATGCTACACTAGTACAGAGTGAACTATTGCTGCACTAGTACAGTGTTAACTTATGCTACACTAGTACAGAGTGAACTATTGCTGCACTAGTACAGTGTTAGCTAATGTTACACTAGCACAGTGTTAGCAAATGCTGCACTAGTACAGTGTTAGCTAATGTTACACTAGCACAGTGTTAACTAATGCTACACCAGCAGAGTGTCAACTAATGCTACACTAGCACAGTGTTAACTAATGCTATACTATGCAGCACAGCGTTAACTAATGCTATACTATGAAGTACAGTGTTAACTAATGCTACACTAGTACAGTGTTTACAAATACTGCACTGGTACATTGTTAACTAATGCTACACAAGTACAGTGTTACCCTGTTTCTTAACGCGTCGTTAGTGAACGATGCGTAACCTTTTCTGTGATATCTTCTTTAGTCTCTAGATTTTCCCTTTTTGAACTCAGAAGATTTAATGTATACCTAATTTTTCGCACCTAAGCCGTTTACCGATATTGGTTACGTGTCTAACTTTACCCTATAACAGCTCGCTTACCTGGCCGCAACAGCCCGATGATTACTGACCTTCTCTAGTGGAAATCTTGTGTGAATGAATGCAAATAGAAATTGCCAGTCGCGACGATTAAGCGTCCTGCTCCTGAATACGTGTGCTCCAGCCTCCAGAATTATAAAAACAAAATGCGGATCTTCTCTATCGTATTTTTTATCGCTAATCGTTTTCGTTCAGCAAGAATGCTGCACAGAGCACGCACTCGTGAAGTTTTTTCCAGTTGTAAATAAAATCTTGGAGTGCAGCGTGAACATCGTGAGTGAAAGAAAACACGGCGGCCTATAATGTTTGCTAGCATAAGTAAGATGCAAAATTATATAAACTTGAGGTACCTATCAATAACTAGAGAGAAAATCCATAAAAATTCAGAAATTAAATGCTTTTACAAATAGCAATAAGCTAAACTCAGCAATCAATTTACAGACAGGAGCAAAGATGCTCATTCGTAATAGATGAGCAATACTTTTACAATTTTTTTTACCCCGGCGTGAGTTTGAGGGAATTGTTTCTCCATCTGAGTTCTGAAACTTACGTGTTTTAACCAGTTCATTGCGTTGATTATCGTGTTCGCAGTTCAGCCTGTCTATGAGAAAAGGATTGGCAAATGGCTCTAATTCTAATGCTCTAATTTAACTCTGGATATGAAATTTTCCTGATGACGCCCATTGTGCAGCTCTGTAATTAGAAATTAGAGACGCCTGCGACGCTATAGGTCTTTCATCATTGAAATGAAACGCTACATCAGATGAAAATTCCTTACACAAATCGGTTTCAGATATACTACAAGGTGAGTGATTGCCGCTCGGTGAAAATTTTTTTTTTATTTCGTTCGGTTGCGACTAAAGAGTCGGTCGAAAATAAAGAAGTCGTTTTTGATCAATGATGATTTATGAAGCGGGATATTTTTTCATTCTTGTTTGAGCTCGCATGAAATCTGCATAATATTTATTTTTTGGGAAAATATATGTATGAATTTTGGTGCAACTACATGAACGAATAAATAATGAGTGCTGTTCGCAATGCAGCTAATAAAATCAGTGAGGATTTTAGTGTGTTGATAATTCTTACAGTCCAGAAGTACGTCGAATTCTCATACATTTTATTTCTATCACACGATGAATTCTATTACATCTTAATCCCGCATGCTAGCTGCGCATCACATAATCTTGATGGAGAGTTTTCTTCATTTTTTGGAAGCCAAATAATTCTCAGCAATCGTTTGAGAAAAACCATTTTTCTGAAAGATCAATCTTTAAAGATAATGTTTTAGACCAAGCATGGATTTTGATTCCAAACAACGTTTGATCTGAGATGAATATTTACAGTACGTTGAATATTTCTATTTACAAAGGCCGATGCTCAAGCCGAGTCAAAAATTGTGGCAATTAACCCTTTTTATAATATTTTCGATTCAAGAGAAAGTGGACTCACAGCTCAAATTTTTAAAACTTCTATCTGTGTGAAGAAATTATCGCTTTTAGATGCGTAAGAATTTTTCAGTCCATTCAATTTTGACTTAAATAATGAATTATGGTTCATCGCATGATAACAGCAAAGAGATGGGATAACAAAACTTGAATTTCCTAGAATCGGGCACAAAAATTTAAGCTTCTTCGTTGTTTTCAAGTACTTGTGATCATTCGGTGCAAATACGTACTATTCTTCATAGAAATCAAATTGTTTTAGGAGATTTTTCGCCCTACACTTGCAGACCCATCATTCTACACCAGATGATTTTCCACACTACACCAGTCGATTCACCCTACATCTGGTTATACTTCTCCCTACGCCGGTAGATCATCCACCCTAAACCAGGCCATTTTCTACACTTCATTTGCCTGGAGATCTTTACTCTAGTTAGCTATTCAACAGATCGTCCACTCAACACTACCAGATCCTTTACTCTACCCAACGTTGTCTTCCGCCCAATACGAGGTGATCCTTCACACTAATTTCTGTCATCCCCGCATTAATTCAGGTGATCCTTCACCCTAATTTCTGTCGCTCCTCGCATTAACTCAGGTGATCCTTCACCCTAATTTCTATAATCCCTAGCATTTATTCAGGTGATTCTTCACCCTAATTTCTTTAATCCTTCGCAGTAATTCAGGTGATCCTTCACCCTAATTTCTGTCATCCCTCGCATTAATTCAGGTGATCCTTAACCGTAAATTTTTGTGCCTCCTTATTTTACACCGGTAGATTCCCCAGCTCACCCTTGCTAATTTACAACGCAACATACATTTCCCCCTTGTGATTTCTTCTTGTCACACTAGATGCAAGAACGAGGAATCTGATGCTTGTGTGAAGCAAAACGGCGGACGGAATCCAAATTCGATGTAGACTTATGAGTGCAGAGCAACTCTAATTAATGCCATGCTGTTATAAAACCTTCTATCGTACCTGTGGCTGCAAAGTAGCGTGATTCTCCCACCTCAAGCAACCTTTTATTGTCTCGGACTCGTGCTCTAGTTCGACAAGCCCTCTTGTGGTGTAGTGGTCATAAACGTAACCAATGTGAACAGTGAGGCATGTTGAATGTGAAGGAAGCCAACTCTTTTCAATCGATACTGCTCATATGTCAATTCGAAGGCTGTCACATTTCGACGTTTCTTCTATTTTTGTTCTGAATAATTTGAGCAACAAATCAATCTATCATTTGGAGTTGACATGTTTACTGCATTTTATTCTCCGATAATCAACCGCAGGTGAGTCATGAATGCTTTAAGATCCAAATATTAACCTTGTGCTAGAAAATTTTATTTCTACCGACACGCCGTCAGAAGTTGTTTGAGATAATTACCAGAAACAACTCGCACAATTTCACACGGTTGCCCAATTAGAAAAGAAACTTGAAGTTGGGCGACCCTCAAAGCAGTTTAAAATTGGCTGTACATGCTTCGTTCTAAAAATTGCGAGGGACGAATAATTTTTATTTTAAACGAGTATCATCATGCTATAATATGGAACGAAAAGAAGAGCAGCGTATTCAGCTCTCTAGCCTATTTACCTGCATTAAGCTCATTGAACAAGGAATAAATTTGGAATGTATTCAAACATGAAAATTTGAACAATTCATATAAAGACATTCATCCGTATAGCTTGAATTAAGCTATGAAAAGCGTACCAACTAGTGTGGTGTTGAAATCTAAAGCAAAGAAGGTATCTACGTATATTCAAATGCACCGTAGGTTCAAATTCATATTTCGAAATAAACACAAATCCTCCGCTGGATTCCTAAATCCGCCTCCAATTTCCAATGCCGCCATTCCATGAGGCGGCAGCGCGTAATTTGGGAATGGGCTTGGCTGTGTGATGGACAGCGCCATATTTAATGCAGACGTAATGATGAAATTCTGAGTCTGAGGCGCAAATATTAATTACCTCCTTTGAAATGTATTACATTTCTCCTCTGAATTTTTTAACTTCTTCGATGCAGCTTTGAGATTTTCAACTTTCACAATCTGAGGAACTTTTATCGTTAAGATGCCCTGAAATGGATCAGTTTTCTTTTAAATTTCTAACAT
>JACJUY010012267.1:6573-20447 GCA_014220935.1 Platorchestia sp. MABIK | reverse complement strand
AGTGTGCTCCTTAGAGAGGGACTTAGTGTGCTCCTTAGAGAGGGACTTAGTGTGCTCCTTAGAGAGGGACTTAGTGTGCTCCCTAGAGAGGGACTTAGTGTGCTCCTAAGAGGGACTTAATGGGCTGTTTAGTGAGTGGCTTAGTGGGCTATTTAGTTGGTAACTTAATAGGCTATTTAGTCGGTGGCTTAGAGAGCTATTTAATGAGTGTTTTAGTAAACTATTGGTGAACAGCTACCATAAGTTACTCAGACACTTAAAATAACCCTTAACGCCCGAGAGGGCTCTACGGTCCTCTTTCGAAAACAGCCTCAAAATATTGTATTTCTCATTAAATTAGTTCCATAATGTGTTGTTCTTTGGAGTTCACCGCCGAGTGGCAGTTCCTTCCTCATCCTGATGTCGGTGACTGCCTGATGCCGATTTTCGATAAAAGCATTATAGCTGTGTATTCGACCAAACATATTAAAGTTTTATTACCATGGGAATTGCATGGATAATACACCGTATTTACAAAGTTGATCTAATGAAATGAAACTGAGCAAGCAACGCACCATACTCCTCGCATGCCGTATATGTCACACAAGACTACTCGTTTAACACAGTTATTTCAAGTTCATTATCCAATCTAAATTTTAAGTCAAAAGTTGTTAAAAATTTCAAGAATAGCTAACATTAACTAGGTATATTAAATACCATTAGTCCAAAAAGATGGATAACAATTTTCAACATTGGGTCAATATCGCAGTCGACGAGTTAAATTTCACCAAAAAGTGATGGAGAGTGAAGATTGCTTTCGGTCAGGATTGCGATAGTGTGAGGAAACAAAAGGAAATTTTGTAGGATAGATTGTTCAAAATTCAAATGATGCAAGAAATTTTTTCCTGCAATGGAATGCAGTGCAAAGTGAAAAATTTTAACGTTTTTATAAGAATTTGCGAGGCAGTATAAGAATTTGCAATTGTTTGTGTGGCAGCGCTGGACGGACCGAAAAATTAATGTTAACTACACAGGTGTGGTAGAATACAAGTTCAAAATCACTACGGTGTCCCACAACCAAGGGCATTAAGTTTTATACATTTTTATCCAAATCACCTATTGGAATATTAGCTCGAGGTGCGTAACACATTGTTCATCAGCTTTTTTACTAGTGAGAAAAACCTTTTCGAATGGATCCGTCACAACGCTGAACGGTAATTCTTTGGTAGAGTGAAGAGTGTTGATGTGAGATCGAATTGCTCCCAGACGTTGTAATAACTGTGATTGAAAGTTACTGGTAATTTTTATTTTGAGGGAAAATGTCTGGGCGAAATTCTGTAATATGTTAGTGAGTGAATTTACTAAGAGGCTCAAACCCCAGCGAAATTTACGCTGTTTAACAGCCATGCAGTATTTCAAACCTAGCGTTTTATTCAATTTTTTAATTGTTATCGAGTGGAAAAACATTCTATAGCAGTCGAATTAAGCGTGTCAGTTGTGCTTTGATTCCCTTTGTATCTCCATCTTGTTACCCGACTAATTTGGTTTGCGATTATGTTTAGTTATGTGAAATTTTTGTACAGTAAAATTTTCCTCTTTTTTATTTCGTATCATATGAAACAATCTCTAATTGTTTGGTCAAATCTGTAGTTTTATTTCCCTTTTTCTCATTTTTGGACATTTCTCATTTTCCGATGAAGTAACATTTCCATTCTATGAACACTAGTTCACCCCCTAACTTTATTTGAAATTAGAAAGAAGGCGAAATGAAAGAAAGGGAGTAAGAAATAAAAAAATTAGTCTCTCGACAGTTCATGAAGCCGAGTGCACACGGCCCGTCAAAAATGTATAATAATGTTCGACAAATCACATGACACACGTTCCCATTTCCTAAGAATTCACGTGATATTCACTCCTACTCGAATGTGATGGATTAATACATTGGAAATTGTGGAGTTGATGAAGCTTGTATCACAGATACGCTCATCACACACTGCAGGCTGGCTTCGGACAGACAGACAGACAGACAGACTGGACAAACAAACACCGCTCTTATTATGGTATAGATTGCAAAACCACATTGGAGCAAATGTTTTCGGATGATCTGTCGCAACCCCACGATGGCACGTACAACAGTCAAATAAGGCTAATTTCACATCCAAATATTGAGCTACCTGAAAGAATTTAACTAGATCTAACATCAAGAGATGATAAAATGATGGTAATCCAATATGCAGTGCATATCAGGCTCAGATGCATCAGCTTGGTTGCGTTTTTTCCATTGCCCCAATTGCATGGGAATCCATTTTCTTGAGCCACGTTAAAGAATTGAATTCGTGCTCGTTGGTCATAGGTTTAGATAAATCAAATAGATGAAATATTTTTTAGAATCTAGCATGAGAAGGCGTTTAATTTAATAATTTGCGAAACTGATAAGATCTTAAAATTTCGTCAGTATTTTTCTCGTCTATGAAGGATTTTACCTAAAAAAAATCATGGGTAAAATTTAAAATACTATGCGATAAAATTTTTCAAACTCACTCACCGCAGTAGGAAACATTCAATTTCTAGGGTAAAAAACCGAACTAAACTTTCTAGAAAATAGGAACAAAAATACCATTGGCATGAATACCTCGACGAGACAGCATAGCCTCATAATTATATTCGTTTGGTAACCTGCAGCAAAAGCAAGAGAGGCCTGTGTCTATAGACCGGTAATCTCAATGAGACCAGTGTCAGGCAGGATTTTTAATTAGTCGGTCGCCAGCACGTGGTGCATAGCGGGCCCGACATGTCGAAGAGTAGGCCTCCCGACTCACCTCTCCAGCAAAGATGGGAACAGATGAGGTGCGAAGGCCGACCCTGCGATTCCAGCGGCACTGAGGGCCGCCCCTCCCAGCCCTGGGCCGACAAGGCCCGCCCCTCCAAGAGTAGAGCTGCCAAGCCCCGCCCCTCCCAAGGACGACGTGCTCATGCCGACACCTCCTAGGGCCGAGTTGCCGAGAGCTGTGCCACCCAAGGCCGACGAGCCAAGCCCCGCCCCTCCCNGCACCGCCGCCCCTCCCAAGGCCGAGTTGCCAAGGCCCGCCCCTCCTAAGGCCGAGGTGCCAAGCGCCGCCGCCCCTCCCAAGGCCGACGAGCCAAGGCCCGCCCCTACGAAGCTGCCGGGTCGCAGAATTGGAGCACAAACTGCTGACGTGGCGGTGACGTCACCGCGGGAGGCTGACCGTTGGGGTGACGGAGAGGCCGCGTCGGTAGACCGCCTGCGGCTGCTGGTGGAATAATGGTAGTGGTGTAACGTAGCTGTAATGCCAATTAGAGTGTGAGAGAGCATCACAGAGTGCCTGTGATGAGCAAACTTAAGGCCCTAATTGCGTCACGCTCGCTTTAATTAGTGTCTATCCATCTCTTAACTGCGCTTAGCAGCTTCAAGCATCGTTAACTCCAGCAAAAGGGAGACTTTTGACTCCACAAAACTGACACATTTTCCTCTGATTTTGGCGTTTCTGCTGCAGTAAAAACAATGGAAATATCGGCAGTTGTGTTCTGCAACAAGTTTGTCATAATGAAACACCAACTTAACGAGCTATTTTAACGTATAAAAACTTCACTCCTACGCTTGGAGCTGGAGTGAGGATATGAGAAAAGTATAAGTCCCAGAAAGGTATGAGTTGATGAAAAAAATTTTGATAGGGAAATGACAAAATTCAATTCAAAAAATAGTTGGCCTAAATGCAGAAAAAATAAAAAACATTACACAAGCAAATTTGACTTCATCAAATCTTCGTTTAGTGAAAATAATTGCTCAGAACACCATCATTATTTCTTTCTGAAAGCTTAATTCAAGAGGTTCATTCGCGACAACGATAATCACGCTATTTATGCTCACAACCAATATTAGGACCATGGCACACCATAAGGATCAATTTCATTTGTGTATTCCATATATTTAATCATAAGTGTAGGCCATATATTTAATCATAAGTGTATTCCATATATTTAATCCTATGTGTAGGCCATATATTTAATCATAAGTGTAGGCCATGTTCTCATATAACAAAATAAGTACTGCCTTCTATGATACATGAAACTTTCCGTGAGTCCGAACTCTTTTCTGCGGCGCAATAACAGCTCTCTTCCCATTAGGTGATTGTGATTATGATTCACATATGAATTAAATATTGTGATCATGATTCAAATATTGTGTTCATGATTCACATATTGTGTTAATGACTCAAATATTGTGTTCATGATTCAAATATTGTGGTCATGAATTAAATATTGTGTTCATGACTCACATATTGTGTTCATGATTCAAATATTGTGTTCATGATTCACATATTGTGGTCATGAATTAAATATTGTGTTCATGATTCACATATTGTGATCATGATTCACAAATTGTGTTCATGATTCACATATTGTGTTCATGATTCAAATATTGTGTTCATGATTCACATATTGTGTTCATGATTCAAATATTGTGTTCATGATTCAAATTTTGTGTTCATGATTCACAAATTGTGTTCATGATTCAAATTTTGTGATCATGATTCACATATTGTGTTCATGATTCAAATATTGTGTTCATGATTCACATATTGTGTTCATGATTCACATATTGTGTTCATGATTCAAATATCAAAACTTTCATTCCATGAAACTGAAAGTTTTTAAAACATGTACCAAATGATAGCTGTGAGCCAACAACTGAAACAGTTCCTGAGTAATTTCTCCTACTTGGGAAAATAGGAGGCAGTCTGACACACGTGCAGTTTACCATAACAGTCGAGAAAATGGGTCATCTTATTTAATGATGTAAGCTTTTCTAACTACTAGAACATATGTACATGAAACACCATCATTTGACGTCATCAGTCCCTTTATTTAAATTGAAATTGCAATGAAAATGTTCATGAAAGTTCCAGAGTTAACCACTAATTAGGTTCACATTCCTGATAATGTCTTCTAGCTCATGATGCTTATGGCGGAATGAATTACAAGTTTATATATTCTAATTATTGATTTTATTTCTGCTTGAAATACTCCATTTAAAATATTTGACTCCGGTAATTGGTTGACAAGTCATGATGACAATACCTGTTCTCACTGTATTCATTTGACCTATCCTGACAATGTATACTTGTATTTAGATACACACATATGTTTGAGTATATGTTGTCAGGATAGGTCAAATAATGACCACGGATACTTGTATTTAGATATACACATGTATTGGAGTATATGTTGTCAGGATAGGTAAAATAAATACAGCGAGAACATATATGGTCATCATGACTTGTCAACCAACCAGTGACCGGAGTCAAATATATATATATTTAATAGAGAGATTCGAACAGAAATATTACATGCGAGTGGTTTAGCACTCCAGCCTATCGGTTGTCACGCTCGACTCGGACAAGATCGCGTCCAGCTGATGCGTAACAAAATAAAAAGTATCAAAGGCTTTGATTTTATCGTTGGCTGATAAGCAGGAGCAGGAGAGAGTTTAAAATTTCCGTTATTTGTCAATTGACATCAAATTTAGGAGCCAAATTTTCAAACAATTCACGCTAGCGTGACTGGACGGCTGGCAGCAAAAATGGTTCCGTTGACTTAACTGTAGTAAGTACGTGCTGTTTTTTTTGTCAGTTTTTTCACACTTCAAATTTTTCAAGTACAATTTCAGCACCGAACATTCAGTAAGCCCGCAATTTAATGTTGCTACAGATGATCATTGCTTGAATTTTATCCAAAGCAGGTAAAACCTTTGGGTTTTGACGTGAAAAAAGAGCACGCTCATAGAAAAGTTAATACATACATTTTTTTCTGCTCCCCATGTCGTTGCCGTGACGTGAGCTGTTCCAAAATTTTGCCCCTATATATTAAAAAAAATAATTTTCGCGAGTTTCAAAAAGTCATATGCTCACCTCTCTGTTTTATGAGGAGTGGGTGGAGGAGTGTTGCCCTCTGGGGGAGCGGCGGGCGAGGCCGAGAGAGGAAGAGGAGGGGACACGCGGGGGAGCAGGGACGGTGGGGAGGCCGGTGGGGAGTGCGGGGAAGAGCGAGGCTCTTGTGGGGAAGCTGGCCGATCTTCTGTCGAAATAAATTACATGATGAATTAAAGTGTAATATTGTGAACGGTTGCGTATTTTACGAGACATTACACTTAGTGAAATTCTGGAGGGTTGCGTTTAAATTACACTCAGCAATCATGAAATTTGGAGATGATAAACGCAAGTGCAATATCCTGAGCGGTTGCGTACATTGTGAAAAACTACACCTAGCAATTATGCAATTTTGACATGATACATTCAAGTGCGATATTCTGAAGGGTTGCGTAAAATTAGACTCAGCAATCACACAATTTTGAGCGAGGTGTTAATTGATCCTGGGTATAATTATTCATCTCTCAGATCCCTGAGTGTTGTGCTTCGGTGACAAAGAAAGTAGGGAAAATACTTTTGAAGATCAAGGCATATTTTCCTCAATATTTCATTTCGTCCATCAATTTGCGAAATAAAAATCCCTAAGTTTGAGGTAGGAAAAGAACGAAGAAAATGAAAAATGAAAGAATGTGAGTTGAATGGAAAATGATATAAAAGAAATATTTACACAGGAAAGATAGCTGAGGCGTAGTTGGTAAAAGATCAGTAGTCACAGTACTGCGAGGTTTTGTGAACTATCGTAAAATGCAGAGCACATCCCACAGCACCATACATCCTCATGTGTGTGTGTGTGTGTGTCGCACGTGGCAGCATGTGTACCAAGGCTTCATTACATGCTATGAAGTCCTGCATGTGAGCTTAGGGTGGAAGGAGAGTGGAAGTCACTGGAATTAGAATCTTGAAACGCAATTAAAAATAAAATGGCCTCGCATGTTAAAAATAAATAGTGTTAAATGTCAAATAAATTAAATCAATTGATTTAATAAAGTTAAATCAATTAATAAATTTTTAAAAATAAAATAGCGTATGTGGACAAGGAGGAAGAAATTTGTTCACTCAACCACAAAATTCTTGGCACGCTCAAGTTTTCTCTTTATTATTTTTTTTAGACTCAAGACTTACGTGACCCCAAACTTTCCCCTTTTTATCAAGTGCGAAGAAAGAAACATAATATTTATAACCCCATTTTGAAGCAAAATGTTTAAATTTTACAAATATAACAAGGCAGTTGAAGGAAAAATGATCAAAAAGAAATTTTTATGCAGTATAAATAGCTGAGCTTTGGTACAACATCAGAAGTCATGGCAGTTTTTGAATTTAGTGCGTCGAAGTTATCTTTTCTATACTGACAGCTTTGAGTTTGTGCAAGTTCTCGTTTGAATTTTCTTTTCTTCACAATAATATTGTTGTGTGCTGCAATACATGAGCCCAAACCAAAGAATGATTTACGATTTGAAATTTTACCATAAACATTCAGAAACGGCTAGAGCCATCAGTGATCGAATAGCGTTACAAGATTCTCATTAGTTTTCTGTGCCGACACAGTTGTCGTATTGAGGCATATTTTAATTCATTAGTAATACATTCGACGAACATCATCACACACACCAAATACATTTTTTACTGAACCAAGACATTGTTTACTGAACCAAGACATTGTTTACTGAACCAAGACATGGTTTACTGAACCAAGACATTGTTTACTGAACCAAGACATTTTTTACTGAACCAAGACATTGTTTACTGAACCAAGACATTGTTTACTGNACAACACACGTTATGCCGAGCTGAAGAGGATAACACACGTTATGCAGAGCTGAAGAGGACAACACACGTTATGCCGAGCTGAAGAGGATAACACACGTTATGCAGAGCTGAAGAGGACAACACACGTTATGCCGAGCTGAAGGGGATAACACACGGCTGATTAAGATAACACACGTTACGGGAGCTAAAGAGGACGAGACCCACCATGAGGAGAGGCAGATGAGCATCACCACGCAGCATCCCCTCGCGCATCACAGATGGACCGAGAGGGTCCGGCCCTCTTCTGGTGGCCCTCTAGCCGGCTTAATATAATTGATTTCTTTTTGCAGTCCAATTTGAGCCGCCAAAAGGAATAATAAAGCAGAATTCTGAAGCAGTATGACGGATTCTACCTTAAAAAGTAGCTCTGATCTGTACTCGGTGCTCGGATCATGTTAGTTAGAGCTACTTGAAGGTTTTGTTTGTGATCTACAGCGCTGTTTTTTGGCTGCTAGTGAAGTATAAATGGGTACACTAGTATAGGTGGTCGATCTATATCGTGTTTTATGGAATTGTGTCGCACATACATGGAATTGACATTTTTCAAATCCATTGACATTTTTCAATTGACATTGGAGCAGAATGTTGTTGTAGGAGAGGTACAGAGTGATAGCAACGGTGACAATGGTAAAAATGTAATTCAGACCTCCTGTTTCCCTCTTTATCTGAGTTAATTTGAGAGTTATCTTTGAATTTCTTCACTAGTTCGCTAATCTCGGAATAGCACCAACTGTTGAAGAATGCTAATTAAGTTTCTTGCAATGTGTCTTTGCCGATCATCACATTGCTCCTCTGCAATAAAAGGGATCACAAAATAGCAGGCACGTGTATTTAGTGTTGATGGCATTGAAACGAGTTTGGGGGAAAGTGTACTCTAAATTATTGAAAACATTGCACGTATACGTAATTTGAACGGACTTGCGATAAAATGAGGTCAAATATTCAAAAATCTATTCAATTTTCCAAATGAGATTGAATGGCATCTCATAGACGAATTGTTCGCGTTCCATGAAATGCTCAATTATGCGTCCTAAAGACGCGTTTCACTTGAACGCGATGACAAAACTCGAACAAACCTCATCAGAACAAATAGATTGTGCGATAACTTTACTGTGAATGAAAAGCCCTGCAGTTAAATACGGGCAATTTCCTAATTTAAAACGAAGTGAAGAAGAAATGAAAATCATGTTGAAACATAAAAGATAAAAATAACCTCAGAACACGCAACTGATGAAATTGTCACTGAACATCTGCACTGACCGGGCAGCAGCAGCTGTAACTGCAGTTGTAAGGCAGGGCAGCAGCAGCTGTAACGCCAGTCGCCAGGCTGTGCAGCTGTAGAGCAGAAACAGCTGTAGCGACAATTTCTCCTCTCACAAATCAGCACAACAAAAGCGCAACAACAAAAACAATATCGGCAATAAGAAATTTTGCATTGGAAGCAGCTGCTGTAGAGCAGCGTACGCAGAGCTGCAGCTGCAAACAGCAGCTGTGATGACAGCGCACAACAGCATCAATAACAGCTCTCCAGCCAGCCAGCAGCAACATCAGCGCTATTAACAGCGCCAAGAAAGGCAAGAGCAACTTGAGCGGCAATCGGCTTAGGCCTGTTAAGCTCTCAAAAAGCCTACTCCGAGGCCAGCGAGGCACTCTTACGAACTTTGTTAAGCCGCTCCTACGCCTCTAAACTGAATCATTGGACTCTAAACAATGTGTTCGACCCTTTGATGCACCGCTAAAAAGGACTCACTTCGAACGCCTCAACGAACATTTCTCTCAGCGCCGCCGCTGCATTAAACTGGCGCTGCGATCGCGGACGCCGCGGCTCCCACTTTTGAAGTCTTCCTTCATTTACGCAGCGTCGCCGGCCCCGCTTATCATGAGATTGCTCTCTCCTTGTCCATTGAATTTGTGCGTGATTTGCTGCTAAAATAATGAGCCGTTCGAATGCGCTTCTTTTTAGCTGAAAACGTTTTCTAACAGGAATTATGATTCTGGGTCTGAGAGAGAAAATATTGAAATTGAATGATGTATTGCGTGAGAATAATGAGCTGTTCGAATTTGCTTATTTTTGACTGAAAACGTTTTCTACCAGGGATTGTGATTCTAAGAGTCTGAGAGAGAGAAAATATTGGAATTAAATGGTGTATTGCGTCAGCTTGTACGTTAGACTGATACTTTCATTTACACAGTTCCTTTATATCTGTATTTATTCTTTAAAAATCAATAAGACAATTGGTTCGAACTCCATTTCATACATTCAAAAACATGGTAATTTTCACTAGGGCACTTTACAGACATCTCACAACGTTTTCTGATGGGAAACGTTTTGCATCATCGTGCATAATGTGGTTGACATCTTTCTCTCATTCATAATTGTGTACGATTAATTTCATTATTATGTTCTATATTCCTTAAAGCCAGCTGAACTTTATAGCACGTACAAGTGTTGGGTTAATGTTTTCAGAATACAATTCGATATACATAAAAACTCCAAGCATTTGTTTAAAGTGAGCGAATAAAATATTGGGTTTGTGTTTGCAGACTCCAATTCATTTTACATAAAAACTTTAGGCATTTGTGAACTTGAAGCAAGCGAATAAGTATTGGGTTAAGGTTTGTAGGATTCAATTCGATATATACGAAAGTTTTATACATTTGTATTTTAAAACAAGCGAATAAGCGAAATGTTTATACGATTTAGTGATTATATTTGCCGCCGATGTAACGTGTGCGCTTCTGGCTCCGGCTGGAGCAGCAGGTTCCGGCCCCTCCTGGAGCGTACTCCAGGTCTGTTCCTGGGGCACCACCTCCACAACCCCCTCACCTCGCACCTCTTCCCGCACCTCAAGGGTGAGTTCGGCCCTCTCTTCACAGCCCCTCATGAGGGGCTGGCACACAAACATTGTGTAGAGTTAAACGACACAAATGTTGTTTGTGTCGAGTACTTTGTGTCAAATGACACATATGTTGTGTCGCTTGCGGGAGTGTTTCTTGTTAGTGTTATCGCTATTTAAACCATTTTAAAAAACTGTTAAACAATTCATTAATCAAAAGCGATACAGTAGTAAATTGTTTCTTTAAGTCTAGAACAGTTGGCTACTATATTGTTCATGAAAAAGTTATTGCCACAGTATGTTTCAACTGGGCTTCTCTTTAGTTTTTCATCATTACAAAAAAAATCCCGCACTCTCTCTGTATGTTTATCGCTTCTATAAATTTAGAAGCTGTAAAATTAAATACGGCAGTGGCTATAGCCCGCACTTCCACGAAACACATTATTTCTAATTCATATATACATTTCTTAATTTCTAATTCATTTCTATTAATTTCATAATTCATTTCTATTTCTTTATTTCTATTCTTTCAAAATTCATCTCAGTTTACCTCTAATTACATTTACTTTCGTTATTTCTCCTTCATTTTACATTTTACAAAATTTCCTTCAGTGAGGAATTTTAAACACCCGTGAGAATCCTTTCCGCTTCCCTCGTCAACTCAAAGCATAGAAACTTCCCTTCCGCTCGTTCTGATGTTGTTTTTTTTAATTTCAACGAAAGCAAACATTCGAAGAATGTCACACGCGTCGCTTCAGTTGCAATTGCATACTAAGTGAAGTTTTTCTGTTGACTGTTTGCACGCTAACTGAAGATACATGCTAACTGAAGTTACACGCCAATTGAAGACACATGCAAACTGAAGTTACACGCTAACTGAAGATACATGCTACCTGAAGTTTCCCAGTTGTTTCAAGTCTCTAACTTGAGTTGCAGTACAAGGCCCTCACACTCAAGTCGAGCTCTGTTCTGCTGATCGTTTCAGAGGATCTCGAGTTGTGTGGAATTTTTTGCTCGCTAATTCAGTGAGAATAACATTTGGTGTTTGTCAATTGAGTTATTAAATTTGGCCGGCAGTGTGGGGCTGAATTTTAACGACCGCAGTCCTTTGTGTGAACCTGCCGCACCACATGTTGTTGTGGGGGGGGGAGGAAGTGGGAGAGAGGGAAGTTAAGGGGGGAGGAAGTGGGAGGGAAGGGAGNACTGGACGTTCAGTGGCCCAGCCCACTGGACGTGCAGTGGCCCAGCACACTGGACGTACAGTGGCCCTGCACACTGGACGTGCAGTGGCCCAGCACACTGGACGTACAGTGGTCCAGCACGTACACTGGACGTGCAGTGGCCCAGCACACTGGACGTGCAGTGGCCCAGCATACAGCCCAGCAGCAGCCCAGGAAGCAGTTCACCCCAGACAACACAATAAGACGTTGCCTCTCAAATCAAGACACAACAACGCCCTAGGGTTTTCGCGGCTCTTTTAATGAATTTTTACATTTTTTGGTGAGGCAGCATTAATGTGGGGAGTTGAGCCGCGTTATTATTTGTGGGCAGACAATGAAATTGGAAAGTTGTTTGACAGTTTGGGCAAGGTTCTAATAGAATACAATAAATAAAATTCTAATAATAAAATAAAAAATAATAGTGATAAAACATATTAACGTTTATATATATTGTGAGTAATACGTGTACAGTTACTATACATATATCATTACTCATGCTGCGTACCACAAGTTTTCGCACTTAACCAACCCAAGACTTCTTGTGATAAGTTTATTCGTATACAGTTTGGTCCATGGTTTATGGTAACAATTGAAAAATAATTTAAAAACACTTTTGATAACATCGGAAAACATTTTAATCATTCAGCAAATCTTGCGAGGTGATCCCAAATGGCGTAACTAAAGAGAAACCAGCATTTACACTCTTAGTATAAAAATCTCTTTCTCCAGTATTTCTGAAATGATGATAATTTTGTTCATGAACTTCTTTTCCTCAGAGCACCAAACTTTTATTTACATGTTGTGGCACACGGCACACTGTGTCAACCTGTGTCTTGTGGCACACGGCACATTGTATCAGTCTGTGTCTTGTGGCACACGGCACACTGTGTCAACCTGTGTCTTGGGGCACACGGCACACTGTGTCAACCTGTGTCATGTGGCACACGGCACACACAGTGTCAACCTTTGTCGTGTGGAGCACGGTACACTGTGTCAACCTGTATTAAGACACTATGAGGACTGATGGATAAGCTTGTATCAATTTAGCGAGACACGATAGTTGAGTGCGTTATTGAAAAACACAAATTAAATTCAAAACAACGGTTGAGATCAAGAAAACTGGCCACCAAAAAGAATTTCCTAGTTACATCTCATCAGAAGCCGGTAACTTCATGTAGAGCTGTAACTGAATTGGGCAATCAAGAGTTATGACGAGTTGTAGGTACAACGTAACTTGCAAACTCTGAAGTGTGGTGAAGTGTTGCAAAAAAAATTAATGTTTACAAAAGTCTACGGATTTTGCAACTAATATTTCATTTACTTACGTGTGCAAATGTCTACGTATTTTATAACCATTCTTTCATTTACTTATGGGAACCGAGCTCCGACATGACGTGGTGATCAACGGAATTTCCTCATCGAGATAAATAAAATTAACCCCTTCGTAAGAATAGAGCAGCTCCTTTTTTGTTAAAGGTTCTTCAACTGTCCTAACATTTTCTTTGAAGTTTTTCCTCCCCTTTCTTCTTTCGTCGAGCCTCACGGTGTAAGGAATTGGATTCTTCCTGCTGAGGGTATCGAACCCTCTCCTTTTCGTACCTTCCAGTATTATTAGAGAACCGACTGTCTTTCTTCGCTTGAGGAAAGGGTCAATTTAATTTTAGTTCCGTTGACTGTTGATGTAACATTATGTCCTTCAACCCACATCTACCATTACATGCCACAACCCACATATACCATTACATCCCACAACCCACATATACCATTACATGCCACAACCCACATATACCATTACATCCCACAACCCACATTTACCATTACATCCCACAACCCACATACACCATTACATCCCACAACCCACAAATACCATTACATCCCACAACCCACATTCACCATTACATCCCACAACCCACAAATACCATTACATCCCACAACCCACATATACCATTATGTTGGCATTACAGAAATCCGATGTCTCGTGCAAAGGAACATAAACTAGAGCAACGCACCTCACAGCAACAACCACCCTCTTCAGAAGAGGAATCACTCGACTCATCAAAGTGATTCTGGGAGAGGGGGGGGGG
>JACJUY010012266.1:0-22943 GCA_014220935.1 Platorchestia sp. MABIK | reverse complement strand
CGGGCCATTTTGTCGGGCGGGCCATTTTGTCGGGCGGGCCATTTTGTCGGGCGGGCCTTTTTTTTCCATGTGCTAATTTATCTTTCGTTCTATTTTATGCTATGTCAGTTGTCTATTTTGCGCTTTGTAACAGTATCATGCGATTCTTATTAGTCAGCGTTATCTTTTCTTCTCAATTCTTAGTTCAGTCAATGGAGACCTGCTTAGCACGCAAGCAACCTGCGGTTTGAAATACTACAACCTACTTCACTTTATCAGTTTAACGTGTTCATTCTTTTTTCATCTTTTATGCAGTTCACCAACACTTGGAGCTGTGACGAGACCAAACATATATCACACACATTCCGACTGAAATGGCAAGAATTTTATCCTTGCCCTGCTTCTGTTCAAATGATGAGCATTGCAGTTAAGAAATTATAGTCCCAAATGGATCAGTGGAAACTAGGACGAAATTTTATGCCCCCTGAGCACTTCTGGCATAAACCCGGATCCATTACCTGAGTGCGTTCTGCTCCAAAAGAGGCTGAGGATGATCAGGCAAAGAGCAACGATGTGGGTAAAGAACAGAGTTTCGTCTGCTGGATGAGGTCCAATTCCTCCACCTGTTGCTCCAGAGGCTGAAAGCTCTCGCCACCACCGCGAACCTTCGTGAAGTGAGGCTTCACAGACCCTTCCTGCGTTACGCCTCATGATGGCGCGAAAAAATCACATGGTGTGAGCTTAACCCATGTTGAAAAACCTTACAGAACGATCATTTTTACATAACCCTAAATTAATTGTGTTTTTTAGGCTAGGACAATATGACAACCTCGACAGGTCATCTATTTTACGAAAGCTTGCAGTTCTTCGTTTTTATTCTGATGTACGGGCACACGAAATTTTGGTTGTGTACGCTAAGAGACAGTTGGAAACTTGGAATCAAACATAATCATGTCAAACTCTGTCTAACAGAAAATTACACATTCTTTCTTCAAAGCCAGAGACTACTCTCAACATTTCTGCAAAAATTTCCACAATGCGTTCGATGCAGTAATTTTTTTTCATGATGCTAACTCTCAACGGCTTCTAGCTTGTGAGAAAGAACAATTACTAAAAATAAGTATTCTCAGTTCTCTCCTCGCTCCAGAGTCTCATTCCACACGTAAGAAGGTCTGACGCTGTCACACAATTTGAAGCAATGTACCTCGGAACCAAGAAAACTCCAAAAACTCGCCCGATATGAATAATAGCGTCTTTCTCATCAGAACGGGCGATGTTAAGGCTGTATATTACTTTAATTATAATCAAAAGGATTTGTTATCAATCATAACTAATGCACTATTCAATAAAGCTTGTTGCTGAGGGCTATAATTAAGATCAATGAAACAATCCCTTGATAGACGCCCGCATTTCCAAATGCGCGCCTTTAATGGTGGTCTTCTTCGGCCTGAATCCTGATTGGACAGCCCTGATAAGGACTTTGGACGGCGGTTGTTTGCTTCGCCCTCAGTAGCGCCGGGGCCTCGCCTGTTTTGTTGTTTTTACCGAGCTTGTTGTCCGACGGCCAAAAGTCATCATCGCAGTTTCGGAAAAGTTCTACTCGGCCTAAGGAGCAACTTGTAATTTCATTAAAAAAACTTCTCGACCAAAAAGGCCCTGAAAGCATTTAACGGCTCCTCTCATGATACGACATTGAAGAATAATTTTTTCTGGTACAGCATTAAAGAGCAGGAAATTCGAGGGCGAGGCAGGCCGGGGGGAGCCTTAGCCTGCCAAACGGGGGCCTGTTTGCGTCGCTGATTACTTTTCAATGAAACTTTCATGATCTCAAAGTTAGGCAATTGAGAGCCCAGGCGCTGGTGCTCCTTGGTACTTTCACATTTCAAACTGAAAATGGCTATAACATTTTATTTCTGAACACAGGAATGCAATTACGTTTCGCCCCGGTATTCTGAAGATGCCTCGGAAAATGAAAAAAAAAGCTATTCAGATCTTCTCGTGTTGGACTACGTTAATACCCTTGGAATTTCCGAGCTCGAGCAATTTTGATAAAGTCTATGTATTCTGGCCACAGATTGGCCTTTTGTGTAATTATTGACGGTAGTTCTTATGACTTCGTAATCAGATGGAAATTTTAAGGTCAGATTTCATCTAAAGATATTTACACGATTAGGATGTGAAACAATCGTATTTGCTGCCTCGTCTGTTGAAAAAGTTAACCTAATTTTCTCCATTTCCAATCCTTCTATTCCTTATTTCTTTTGAACAGGTTTGTGTTCATCTTCCCGTAAAAACGAACTCGTTGTGTCTTGAAAAGTTGAGGAAGTACCTTCTCGCGAGAGATTTTCTCCTTCGCTCCGCGTTTTGGAAGAAAGGTCACTCGCTAATTCGCTAGATTGACTTTCACTGCGGATATCCAAGTCTCTGGCGTAGTGGCGTAGGCAGCACTACAGGGAAAAACACAACTCAGCTGGAAGTTAATTGTCAAGAGTGGAAGACGCAGAGCCGAAGAATGGAAAATATGTACCATTGTCATAGAGAAAATGATCAGCTAAAATTGCTTGGTAATCTTTGTATTAGTGTTGTAAATTTGAAAAAATTTGATGGACAATCTAGATGCTAAAATGTCTGGAGTGTGAGACGGAGAATAGCTTACAAACAGATACGCTGAAAAGCACCAATAATTAAGACTAGAAAACCAAAACGGAATGTTGGGACGCTACAGTTACGTATTTCAGCCTGCGTCTAATTGATCAATTCAGGAGTGCTCTAACTTGGCGCAGTTTTTAGCTACAGCAACAAAAGCGTGAAGTATTGAAATTAACTTTCACTTATTGCGGCTGATAAGAGCTCGGGTTAATTCCTTTGAATTTGCTGCTCATTGCTTTGACCCTCACTTTCGTGATCTGAGGGGGATTTTGGTGCAGTTGATCCGGAGACTTGGCTCTGCAAAAGGGTGTGGGGAAATTTCCCCACAGATTCGTTCGTGGTGTACTTCGATTTCTGTACTATAAACGTAAACTGCTGGTGCTCCGTGGCATGTGAGGTCGCGCAGCCGCAGCGCATATTAAAAGGTAGTGGCGTCAGGTAAACAGGCAGCCAGGCGGTTTTTTGTCGGGCTCAGGCTGCGTCTTGGTCGGAGTCACCTGTTAACGTCGGCACGTCGGAAGCACGCTCGGCTCGTGGCGTGGAGTTTGGCGACGGTCTCAGGCCTAACGCTTTCAACTCTTCTTCCTGCATGCTTAATAAGTCCATGGCTTGGTTGCGAGTGTGAATGTGTAAAATTTAGGTTCTTTTTCGTTAAATAATTGCATGAGTAGGCGGGTTTCAAACCGCAATTAACTTTCCTCTAAAAGGCGTGTTCGCTGCTCTAAAAGTGGGGCAACTTTACCCTATCGCAGTTCACCGCCGTCTCTATTAAACTATTGACTACTATTACCTATTACCTATTTTCTATTAAACTACTATTGGGCTTCTGCCTTTTCTTTTTACTATTAAACTGTACTGCGACACTATATCGCCTTTACTCCCATCGTCTAATAGTCGCTACGCGCACTGGCGGATAAAATTCTTCAGGTTGGTTTCGTGTTCCTAATATTTGTCAATTACTTGAACCAAATCATTGTACACATTTACCAGGATGGTTGACTTCGCTCTTACCTTGTACCCATTTTTTCAGTATCTCTAGCTGGCGCTGCGTCGCACTGCGCACTTCGTGCTTCTCAACCTAAATAGCGAATTAAGCCATTTTGTGGGACAGCAGTAGCCGATCTAGGTAAATTACTTTGACAGTTAACTGCTATACTCATTCTAAACTTATTGAATAGCTCTGTTTAATAACATTTCTTTGGTGAAGTATATTTGTGTACATTTCTTCCTTTTTATATGCAGCTGATGAGTCTGGAGGCGTGGGTCGCGGTTTGGCTGCTCTTGCTCGGGTTGTAACCCTGGTTCCGTGCCGGCTTCTCTCGTCAGCTTAGCGCGAACGGTTCTTCTGTCATCCTGAAGTGCAAGGGATAAGATGGCACATTGAAGTTCCGTTGGTGCACCGTGTCATCAGTATTTGCTGGCGCCGTTTGCCCTGTGCCCTGAAACCGAGAGTTCCACAAGAGTCTTCTTTTCTGTGCCTGAAGACCGTCATTTGCCTGACACCCCAATTTTGAACCACTGAAAACTAAATGTGCATTTTAATCTAAATAAATAAATGTACTTTAGGACGAATTTTTCCTTTTAAAACTTATATTCTGCCCTACTAATATTAAGATTCGTCCTCGGCGTTGAGAGGCGACAAATAAAACTAATTCTGGAACCTTGGTGTCCTAGTATTTATAAATCTTTTCAGCTTCGCAGCAGCTGGTAAATCAAATGAGTAGAGGTAGTTCCTCACAAGGGATAGGTAGCACACACCAAGCTTTTTTCTCGCAGAGTATGCTTAAAGCATCAATAATTGTAGGAAGTATTTTGCGATGTGTTAATGATGTCTCCTATACGTGATATTTTCTTAAATACAAATGGCATCTCCAGCATGGTCTTTCAGATAGATCCCTTTAATACCTTTTTTACTATTTTCAAATCCTAACTCTTGGAAATACAAACATAATATTTAAAATGTTGAATGTTTATTAAGTAGACCATGAAAACAAAAGTTTAATTCGATTAGAATGCCTTCAGCCACAATGACGGTTCGACAAGCTGGACACGGTGCAGATAACTTCTGCTGTGTCCAACGACTCCACCGCCTTTGTGATGACGTTCTGAAGGTTTGTGAGGCTGTTTTGAGGTTTTGCACAAGCTTTGGCCTCGATTTGAGATCAAAAATCGTAATCTAACGGGTTTAGGTCATGCGAGTTGAAATGTTCAAAAGATTTTATTCCAAAATCGCACACCGGAATTTTTGAAGAAGTCAAAAGTTTTTCTCGCCGTATGGGCGGGAGCCGAGTCTTGTTGGAACATTAACTTCTTATCTGAAGCCTAGGCCTTCATTCATGGGATGATTTATGTTTGCAAGATGTTGCACTCGAATTTGACTTCATTCACTTTCAACATTGTAATGACGTCGCCCTCACTCGAAACCCAGCGGAGAGTCATGACGCCAGCTAGTATCGTCGTGGTCATTGTGAATGAAACATAAGCGTTGGAAGTGGCAATCCAGCGATCTTGACGTGTTACAAGCCCTGTAACTGTGAAAAAGGGGGAAAAATTAATAGTTGGTACGTTGGCCTTTGACCAGTTCAAAAACTTTCTTGGATCTCTCTGAATAAAATTCTTATATTAGCTAGCAGGTGCTTCCTACCTTGTGCATAAGAGGTTAGGTCAAAGTCTTCAATCGCTCTGTGAATTGTCGGGATACTGACAAATCTCTTCTTGACCCATATCGATATGATAATGATGCCGTTTGATTGGCCTTGATGCTTATTTGGAGCCTGGCAAGAAAATGAGGTTGACGAATACTTTCTTTTCGGCAATTTCGGCCAGATCCATCAAAACGCTTACAAACGTCGTAAATTGTCTGCCTTGGATACTGGACAGATTTTGCCATAAAGGCCTGGCTTCGGCCCGCGCAACGAAGTTCACAGGTAGCTGAATGTTTCGATTTTTCAATTATATAGTAGTTGTGCAACGAACTTTAAATGTTAATATCCGGCTTAATGAATAACCAAGCAAGCGTAATTCAGTATTGCTCAATTTTAGCCTCTCTGTTGTGGAATACAACTATTGCATCCATGGAAATTAACGTTCACAGGAAGAAAATGTGAGGTCCTAAGCTGATAACAAACGAGGTGGGCCTTCTTTTTTGTTGAACCTGAATAGTTTTTTTTTTATTTAGGATCAAATATTTTGGTCCACTGTTCTCCTATTTTTCAGGACCTTTAACTTTCTTCCTCAACTTTCTCTCGTTCCACAAATTTCCTTCTCAACTTACTGTTTCCCCTTGTAAGAGATCTTGTGTGCGAACGCACTTTGTGTATAGATTCCGCCTTCCCATAACTCCATCGTAAATTGTGCCTTCATCCTCCCTCTCTTTGGAAGGTTTTTGTTACGGTTAGAGAGGCTTAAACTAAATTTTATTTTTAGATTTTAGTTTTAAACCTATTGACTTCCTGAATAAATTTGATTTTATATTCTAAAATCAAGTTTTCGCATCAAAACTGAAAAAAACTCATTTCAAACGATTTGATCTAGAAATAAACAGCAGCACCTATGTGTTCAATTCTACTTTTGAAAACTTTTACTCTGCCTGATGGTGCGCTAGAACGACGTAAAAATGTTTGAAAATACAGTCCCATGAGCCCACTTCCGCACTTTCCTCACCGTCGCTTGCCCCCGTTGAGTTGGTGTCGTACGTTCACTGCCAGGTTTTGCAATCGGCTGTGTTGTCCATCTGGACTGAGCGGTCCGCGAAAGCCTTAGAGAGAGTGTCAGGCATTGGCTACTCTGGGTCCTGTCATCGGTCTGCGCTATAAGCACAAACCGAGTGAAGTTTTTCTTGCGCTGCCACCACTCAATATCACTTGGAAGGCTTTTGCTTCTCTTCTGCTGAGATCCAGTAGTAAACTTCGCTAAATTAATTTCACCTTTAACTGTAGTTGTATTTCATTGAATTTCAGTGTATGTATTTGTCGTCATTTCTTCGGGTATTCCTTGTCTCAAAAATGAAATTCGCATCGGCCTAGGAGAGTTGATATTGTTTCTGATAATGCTATACTAGCACGTAAATATGCGTTGATCATTTTTGTTTAGTTCATTATTGTTGTATTTGAACTCCTGGAAACTAAGATACTTAAGTAATTTTTTAAAATCTCTTAAAGAAGACATTGTCAATAAAGCGCAAACACTAGCTTTGTCTTATTCAAACCCCTCAGAAAGAGACCACTATTGTATCTATGGGAATTAGCACTCCTAGAGGAAAAATGAGAGAGCCCGAGCTGAGAGTTAGGTAGGCCGTCTTTTTGGTGAAATAAAACGTTTCTTGTTATGTTAAGGACTACATTTTTTCGGTTCACTGCTGTCTTGTTTTTTCAGCACAAACTGCTTTCTTCAACTTTTATCTTGTTTCATAAACTTATTTCTCAATCTTCGGAACGCTTTTTTTATAGCTGTTGGGGAGGTTTGAACTATCTAATCTAATCTTGTCCTATTCATCCCATATGTTACGTTTCAATTACACAACACACTTTTAAGGAGAATCTTATTTTCAGTTTCATTGTAGCACTTGCCGCACATTGCCTGTAGACTCAAGGCCTGATCGATAGAGGAAGAGCACAAATAATAATTCACTAAAGTCCGTGTGTTGTGGAGTCCGGTGCCGTGGAGTATTACTGGCGGGCAAATGTTTGCTTGGCACTCACCGCCGATGCGCAGGCCGTCAGGTGGCTGTTGAGAGATCCTGCTATCTGTACCCGAAATAAAGTTCGGTGCATGCCTTGCTTGCCTCTATTTAGAAGTATGGAAATTAAACGAGAGGCTTGAACTAACTTGTCCAATGTAATTAATAATTTTGTCATTGTACTTGTGGTTACCATCAATGGGGTTTGATTCATTAATTTCGTGTTGAAAATAATTGCAGTTCTTCACTAAGTGCATGGTCTTTTATTTATTAGGATGCATTACATAGAAGATTATTGTAACTTTGTTTTTAAACCTTTTTTTTTTATCAAGAGTAAGATGGGAATCATTCCATCCGTATTGACAATGCGTGTTCCCAATTGCTGCAAGTTTTTGAAGCATTTCTCGGCGCTTGAGTTTTGTGACGAGTTCATTTTCGCTTGTGGGAAACGATGCGTAGTTTCCTAATAAGCAGTATCATACGATCGAAGAAAGTTTCCCCAGTTGGTTCAATTCAAATATTTGGTAAAACCTTTTGACGCGGTTGATGTTTCTTAATGAGCTGGATTGGTCAATTGCCAGCGAGACTCTAACATTGAGTGCGTTAATAACGTGGAAAACTGAGAAATTGCAACACCCGTGTACCCCTCAGGGGGAAACAATCATTGTATCTAAGGGGATAAGCACTCTCAGGGAGAAAATGTGTTAGGGCTCGAGCTGAGAGTAAGATAGGCCTTGTTTTCGTATAAATAAAATGTTTTTCGTTATGTTAAAGACCACCTCTTTTCGGTTCACTGCTGTCCTGTTTTTCAGCACCTACTATTTTCTTCAACTTTTATCTTGTTTCATATACTCCTTTCTCAACTCAATATTTCTATGCCCTTTCTGCATACATTCCGCGTACCCTTATCCTCATACTAAATGGTGCCTTCCTCCTTACTCTCTTCTTAACGCTTTTTTTTAGCGGTTAGGGAGGCCTAAACTAACATCTAATCTAATCTGAAACACCCAAACAATTTAGCTGCATTTGCTGGACCAGTTGGCTTAGAATTTGTGTTTAGTGACTACGACCACAGTAGAATTTATTCAGTATTCGTCTTTTTGTAACGACAGTTGCTGTGGAATTTGCTTGACATTTGCTTGTCAGAAACCCCATGCAATCACAGTGGGCACGGAAATTGTTTGGGAGCTTTGGAGGAATCGGCTGACACGATTTATGCAGACTGCACTCTACAAACTTTATACTGGCAAGATCACTTTAATGACTTGCACGTCTCTGTGGAGTGTTTTGGATTTTCTGCTCTCTCAGGGGGATACAACAATTGCCTACATGGGAAGTAGCGCTTCCAGGGAGAAATATGAAGTTTCGAGCTGGAGCTGTTATTTGCGGTTTTCGTTTTCAGGGGCAGTGTTCCTCATGGTCTGTTTACCTCGGGGGCTAAAGGATTAATGAAAATGAGAATTTTTAAGCTAAAATAGTCAGCCGCACAATTCATGGCTGCGTGTGCCATTGCCCCGAGAATAAATATTTTCAGCGGCGGTCCGAAATATTTTAAAGCGATGAAAATCTAATTTCCCGTAATTCTTTCGCGGCCACCGGCCGAAAAATTCGTTTAACCTTGTAGTCCTGCAGCTGGCTTTTTATTAAATTACGTTGCATAGAAATTTAAATGTGATAAGTGACGTGTTCATTAATTATCGGCAAATTCCGTTAACTTAGCAACACGAGTGGCACACGGCCGGTAAAATGTTCAAGAAAAATCTTTAATAATTTTGGATTCATGTCCCTCTGAGGGTATTGTATCTATGAAAATAAAGGCTCCTTGGGGAAGATGTGACATCCCTTGCTGAAAGTAAAGCATGCGATTATTTTATTAAAATAGTATTTTTTTTTTTTTGGGACTAACCGTCTGTTTTGGATTCACTGCTGTGTTTTTAGCTCCTACTACTTTCTTCTTCAGCTTTTATTTCGTAGTATAGACTTTTTCAATCCTGTTGTTTCTATGGTAAGGATTAAGGGAAGAACGCACCATTAGGTACGGAATAAAAGTAACTTAGTCTAGGTACGAAGAGTGTCCCACACCTAGTGCTTAGAAGCCGTTCTTTTTATTCCGTACTAACTGGTGCTTATCTCTTTTCTCTCTTGCGAACATCTTTTTCGGGATTAGGAGACTTAAAATGACTCGCAGTCTAACCAAGTCTACTTCTTAAAATTTTTGTTCCTTATTCGCTATCTCCTCTTAGTCTTTTTCTATCTCTCCCTTTTTAACTTGCTATTTCTGTACGCGGGGATCCTTTGCTGGAACATACTTTGTGTATAGATTCCCCATTTTTTAAAATTCAAACTAAACGATCAACTCGCTTCGCTCTCTTGAGATCATCTTTATTGCTGCATGGGACTCGTTAACCAATATAATAACAATGATAATTAAATAGCAGATGATGAAAATGATATATTAACAATAAATTCCGCTGATTCACGCGTGGTAAAGCCTCCACAGTTAAATTTGGCTTTGGCTTAAAGGATGTCCGCCGAAAGGTCCAAAGGTGAGCGGGACTTCATCCACACACTCAAAATTTTATCACATCTAGTGATTCAAATGGCTTATGGTGAAAATAATTCTAATCCCTACATGCGTTGACAAAAATTCAGGCAGAGAATACCAACAAGTCTACGGAGTCTGATCCGAACTTTTAAATATCTCAATTGTTCAATAGAGAATACAACGTGCAATTTTCCCTGAAAAAATTTTTTATGCAGCTTCAAACAATATCATAAATGCACGATCGCTGAATTCTGGAAAGATATTTTATCTTCAAATAATGTATTTCTCTTCAACTAATATCCGCATTAAATTCGAATAATGAAGTTTACGAAGCGAATTTATTAGCAACACCAAGTTACTAAGTCATAGCGCGAGCTCGTATTGACGTTACCAGTCACAGGAAGGAGCCAAAGAGGTGAATCCATCAAAGCCTTCCTAACCGCCGGACCCGAAGATCTAACCAAACTATATATATCTTCTTACTCTACCGGCCAGATTCTATCTATAGCTGTCGCATGTTGCTTGCTGCACGGAGCTGAAGAATTTCGCATGCGAGCCCTGCTTGTGCCGCTGCTTCGCTGCTCTAGTGCTCCCCTCACGCAATCTTCGCCGACCCTCGTTTGGAGCTAAAATTTGAACCAATTCACGTCTTCGTAGCGGCTGTTAGTAGCGGAAGTTTTTCTTTGATTACTTGCTACGCTACATGCGACAGTTGCGTAGTCAAGACCTCGTGGAAGAACTCACTCTGCCAACTGTCCCGCTACGCGAATTTGTTGAAAATACGGCTTCTGAACTGCAGCATTAGTGGATAACTTGAGACCTAGGCCTCTCTAAGTAGCGGTCGTTGCCCTGCTTTAGTGGGCGTTTGGGGGAGGATGACTGTACTTATTCAATGAGTGGCCTTTATTTCAGTGGTGGTTACGGAAGTGTGCAGAATATCCTGATAAATTGGCCTCATTTCTAATGCTGCTTATTACTCCTAAAATGTCGTGTGTGAAAACGCTTTCAAGCTCTTTTCGAGGAAAATAGTCTCATGTTAATGGCTCTACACTCACTTCAATTAATGTAATTTGGCGAGTTTCAATGAAGTGGAAACGGTTTATGATTTTTGGTATTTTTGACTTGGAAGCGCAAAACTATTTTTTCAATGTCACCCGTGGAATTTAATTTTTTACAGTTTCTTTAAAGCCAGAGACCAATGTATTCCCTGCACGATTGAACTAATTCACTAGAAAGTTTATAGATTTAACATGTTTGTGTGAAATATTTTCTCCCCATGCAATTTATAACGGACGAACGTCTTTTCATCACAAAATTTTCTATGAAAGAAGAAGCATTAATGCAGTCACTAAAATATTTCAAGCAATTTTGACAGTTCCACTACGAAAAAGTCGACAGTGAGACACTGTTAGTTTATTTGAAGCCATAATGCAGTGCAAGACAGAAGTAGATAATTTTGGATTACATGAAATATAAATTTGAGGCTAGATTATCGAAACATTTGTAGAGGTAGTAGCGAACAGCTAGCAGCGTGAGTCCTTTCTACACTCTCAGAAATTGTCCGAAGAAATGCATTCATGGATGTTTTTGAAATTTAGTCGAGTGAAGCGGGATTGGCTCGTTAGCATTCTTCTCGCGAAAATTATTGAATTTGGCCGTGTGTGACGAACAGAATTTCGTTAAATTTGAGGATGGAAAAAATATCAATCTAGTAACTTTGAACTGAATAGTGATGTTAGTGCATGCTTGATCAATAGATTTGTTCGTTCAAACATTGTATTGTAACTTTCGGACGAGATTTATTTCAGTATTCGATTAATGAAGTTTTGAATGAACAATTCAACTATTCATTCCTAACTGCAAAACTCATGTATTCTAACTCCGGCTCTTCAGAATAACTTTGAACTCTAATGCTTCCAAGAATTCTATTGAAAGGAACGACTGTTTTGAGGGTGGTCTGCTACCTGGAAGATCTGCTGAAACACTAAAAATCTCCTGGAACTCGAAACAAGAACCTTTGCCGAGGCATCGCAGAGAGCTTCGGAGAAAACCTGAAAACGCTCTCTGTCACCGCACCGTGCCTATTTTCTTCCTCAGAGCGACGCTATATTGGAAGCCGAGATCGTCGCATTGGATGCATATAGAGACTTTGTCATGTCTCCTAAAGTAAAACTTGCTGCTGAAATGGAAGTTATCACATAGTATAAACGAGATCCAAATAGAAGAACGAGCTGAATTGGATTGCATCGTGGGACAGGACGCTGGTAGTGGCGTCTTTGTTTGGGAAGAGCTGCGGAGTTGCAGTTTACATTCCAGAGGAGGATGTTCAAAGACGAAATGAGACCGCATTCAATATAAGGCTGTGAAGGATCTTCCCCGTAATATTCAAAGAATATCACACACTAGCACGAAGAACAACAATCGCTGATTTAAATTCTGGGGATGAAATTCCTGCTCGTTTTTACGTGTTTATGGGGTCGGAAAGTTCTTGATTACTGTGATTATTTTACAAACTCTGGGTTTGATGTAAAAAGTTTTGCGCCTTAAACATGGAAATAGATCAATTACTTTTGCTGATTACTATTATTCGTTCCGCAAGATACTTATGGTCAAAGCTTCTGTTACCGCAAAAAAAATTTCTGAAAAATGTCTTCGAGAAAATTAGAATTTAAAATTTAGCGAAAGTAATCCATCGGAGCTTGAAGAACGTTTGGACTGGAATTTAATCATCCAAACTTAAAGCTGTTGGTCACTATGTACACGCAAAATTTTTAGCGTAAACTGATAATCAAAACTGAACTAAAAACCACGAATAGTTTCGTATTCCAATCCGCCAACAAGCAACCACGGCTGTCGTTTTTTGATTGAGCGAAGCAGAGTCCAGTTTTGACCACCATGATTTCAGCTGTGCTCTGATCATTTGTTGCTCTGTTTCTTCAATCCGTTGATTATTTTCTGTCCCTATCAACGACCCAGCTCATTTTTTTTCGCTGCACCACCAAGGATTTAAGTATAGCCTATGCACGGAGCAGCTGAGCAGCTACACGCTCCGGCTAAATTTTTATACTCGGTAAAACACTTTTTGGACAGCAAATGCACCCTGTTCCTCACGTACATTTTCCTGATATCTTCATTCACATTTTACCTCCCTTTTTCCGTTCGCTCATTTTTGCCAGCTCCGTTATCAACAATTGTAGACAGATCATACTTCCTACTTTTCGCAGTCTTATATTTTTCATTTACCTCTCCATGCGTTTCATTTAGTTGTCTTTCTGTTGGCATGCGCGCTATACCTCTAAGCTGCCTCTACTGCCTCACTTCGCCCACACTAGCCGAATTGCCCGAATCATCCAGCCGCCACAACGCGTCGCCTTTGCCTTATTTTGCGCCGCGCAGTGACGCCTCCCAGCAAATCTCCTTATTACAGGCCTTTATTCTGCTCCTCCGTCTTGTTCTTTTGTGAGGACTAATTCAGTACAAAGGCACGGCTTTTCTAAAGTGTTTCGAGCTGTTTGTTCGTGTCGCTCAACGGATGAAGGGGTAAAACTAAGCGCGCTCGGGCTCACTCCTGAGATTATTGTTCTATTCAACTTAATTGAACTTCCTGACGCCTCGACGCTCGGAAGACCCTAAATGAGATCCTTGCTTTTATGTTTCCACCCTACTGAGATGTTCTGTGTCTTGTCTCTTTTTCCGTATAATGGAAAAGCGTCGCTCCTGTTTCGTTTCTTTTGCGTGTTGTGCTCTCTTGCACATCGATATGCAGCTGCTGAGATACAGCAAACGGAATGCTTAACTTTACCGCTGTAGTGAAGGATACAATTCCTTTGTTTTTGGATGAACCGCTTGCTGTGTGCGTTTCTGCAGATTGGAAGTGATGCGTGTGACGCTAAAAGTAATTCATTCCCATATAATTTTCTTTAATGTTTATAGAATTTTTAAAAATAAATTAAAGTACAAAGCTTTCAATGGATATGTGTTTCAGTGTGTAATTTTCTGTGGCTGAAGTAAAAAAAGATTCTCAAAATAGAAAACTATAGTGACATCTGAGGGCCTTAGCGATTATCGAGGACCCTAACTGATGAATATTATGAGGACACGAGGAGGAGTAATGAGGAGGACACGGGTTTCCGCAATGATAAATATTTGAAAAGCAACTTATGTTTCTTGCGACATCTTATTTTGCTGAATAGTTGCTAAGTGTCTTAGCAGCCTATCATATTTGCCAAGTTACGCGGACAGATACTTCCTTATTGTACACACTCGAGTGATGGTCTTCAAGTGCTCACAATATTCTTCATTATTAGGCTTCAAGAGTTCAAACTTCGAGGTTTCAAGGCTGAAACTATGGACAGTGCTGCTCATGGTCTTCGTGCTTTTGTTAAGGCTTCTGAAATTCTTTTTTGATCTTTTTTTGCGCAAAACGCTCCTCTGGTTCACGTATACGAGCTTGCTGTTGATGAAATGGATGCAAATGAAGTGAAGCAGAAAACGTACCTGCATCTCCGAGCGTATTACTGTGAAGAACTGTGCTTTAAATGAAGGATAGGATAAGTTAGGACAGGATAGGTTAAGATATGTTAGGTTAGGATAGGGTAGGTAATGTTGAACTTTTTTACGGATCCATGTTTTTTATGTTTGATATATTAGCATGATGGGTTCGGTTAAGATAGGTTAAGTTAGAATATGTTATGTTGGAATTGGTAAGGTGATGTTAATCGAATTTTTTTCACGGGTCAACCTAGCGTAACGAATTTCCACGGGTCCTGCTAGTATTGTGTATCACTGTAGTTATATTATTCATCTACGCGATGGAAATTTAACTTTAAGTCTTATTGTACGAGTAAATTATTGAAGCATCACCGAATCATAAATGATGCATGTTTTGTTCAATAGAATTGGTACTGCGTTTATTCAGAAATCGATGAGTACAGTTGTCGAGCCCTGTTTCATTACGAGTACACGAATTTCTTTCCCAGAAATGAACGATTGCATTTTTAAAAACTGAGCCCGATAATCTTTCACATGTAGAATATCTCTCTCCTGTATCTAGCTTCAACCACTTTCGACGATTTATTTTAACGGTAAATGCTCGTTGTGCTAACTAAACAACGAACGGTTCCTGTTTAAAATTAAAAGCCTAGCGGCTGCTGATGGCTTTCAGGTGCAAGAAAAAGTGTTGGTTGATCTTACTCAGCGTTGAGCTCTTTGACATCAGGCACGGAATGGTACGCTACACTGAACTCCATTCAAGTGAGGTTCATAGAGGGAAGCTAAATCTGATACGATTTGATTCCCAGAAATGATTCCCAGATTACGTTTTGAAATGCGTAAATTTTAGCATTTATCTTCTAATTTTTCATAAATATTATTTTATGATGTTTACTACCTTTGTGTGAGAACAATACATTATTTCTCATATGCTCCCAAGTATTAAAGCTTTTAATAATCAATTGAAAATATTTATTAGATTACTAAAATTGAAAAGTGTGGAATGGATAACGGAAAACACCACGTTATGGTATCACTGAAACAGCCCATGTCGTACTCTCTTGCCCAATTCACCCGGAGCGAGCGATGAAGATGAGCAAGCTGAGCAGACACGTTCCGTCCCTCATTTGTAGTCTCAATTGGGGCGGCCCATTAGCTCCGGTAGTCTCTCATCGCCGTGACGCGCTCTCATTCTGCATGAACAGCTCTGCTCATGTCAGAGCTATGAGCAATTGTCACGAACTTACTTTCTTTCCGGGTCAGCTTTTTTTGACGCTTTGTCTTGTACTTCCAGTGTGCTATGTTTGGCTTTTAAGGCTCTAAGTGGCCTTGCGCACGCTTGTATTTCATTGAAAGATTACTTTTTACATTTACATGTCATGGGTCGGTTGAAATATCGTGGCTTTAATTTTCGGTTTCTTTTCTTCATTTTTTTCGAGTGTTCTTGATCTCATTCTCGACCGTAGAGCTTAAGATTCTTGCACTCAGCTAACACATAATCGCAGTGTTAGTTAACTCTAAACATAAATATTTCTTTCAAACAAATGTGCTCTATTTTTCACCGTAAGTGATGGGCGATCATCCGTCAAGCAATTATTTTTCCGATAATTTACGTCTTGAATTGGTGCAATGACATTTTCTGGATTTTCAGTTCGCGCAATGTGTCAATACTGTTCTGTAATTAAGAGAAGAATTATTTAGTGTGAATCAGGATCTAAGACATTTTTTGCTGGTGGACTGCGTTGTGCTGACTACTCTAAAATTAATTCCGCTCGAAACATTCTAGCTCTGGTGCTAGTGCCATTAACTAAGTTGCTGGATCACAGTACCCTCTACAACACGGCTTCTCAACCTTTCTATCGTCGTGTACCTTCTTAGCTTAATGGTGTATCGTCATGTACCCTCAGCACAGTTAAAGGTTTAAGAGACTATAAAATACACTTAATGATTAATAATTATATATACTTAAACGGTGCGGAATATTTCGTGCAATATTGCAAAATGCTATGTTGAGAAACGCAATTGTACCAAATGTTACATGTACCCCCTGAGATTGTAAAATGTACCCCTAGGGGTACATGTACCTTCGGTTGAAAAGCCCTGCTCTACAGCAACGTAGACTGCCGGCTGTTACCTTATTAACGCTTATGTTCCATATTTTTTTGCTAATTTGATAATAATTTACGTGTATTTTCGTGGGAGAAAAAGTTGAGGCACTCACGGTCAGCTGCCCCAAGAAAACAGTCATCTTTGTGTTATAGCAAGCCATCATTGTATCCGATTATGAAACTATTAAATGTTATTGGTTCGATAAGACAACGAAAAAGATACTTCCAATGGAGCAGAACAAGGCAAAAAAACAGTGGACAAGAATTAGGGGAAATTCTGTGGTAATTTTCGGAGCTTCAAGCGTATTTACCTTTCCAAATCGACAGAAGAGAAGTATAACTTGGAATTATTTCACTGCACGTCGTAGGTGTACTTGTTTTCATGCACAATAGTGAGCAATTGATCAGTGACATACCACGCGATAAAATTTTTGCATGCAGATTTTTTTTACAAGCAGGTAGTTCATTTCTGTGTACTGAAGATGCATGGAAAAGTTGTTTGGCTTGTATTTTATTTTCATGCTCTGGTTTTACGTTCACCAGCTAAATATGGAAAATAGCGAGCGTGAAGTGTAGCGCGTTAATAGGTTTGGGTAGAATTGGTGACGAGACGCAGCCTGGGCGTAGAAGAAAACATTCATTTAGCGCATGATGTGTCTAAGCGTTTGTTCTTTCTAGCTTGTATTTACATAATAATGGTTTTAGGCGTTGTACCCAGCGACGGGTAAGACTTGAAGCTTACTAAAGTATTTTGAAAGTTGAATTGACGATAATTCCCCCTTCAGGGGGATACAACTATTGTGATTGTCGAAATTAGTGCTCTCTGAGGGAAAAGAACCTACTTTCTTCCTTAACTTTCTTATTGTTCCATAACCTTCCATCCTAAATTACTATTTCTGCGCAGGGTATTTTGTGTGGGAGCACATTGTGCATATATTCCGCATTCTCTGAACTCCATTCTAAATGGTTCCTTTATCCTTCTTCTCTTTCGAATGCCTTTGCTGCGCTTAATAGGAGGCTTTAAACTAGCTTATCTAATCTGATGAAAATTCCCGGACTAAAAACCAAAGCTCCTAAGGCTCAAGTTTTTATTCGATAATTTCATGGCAACCGCTACGGGTCTTCCCTCCAATCTACTATGTGTACAGAAGTATAAAAATATGTTCCATCTCTGCAATAGAGATTATTTTCTTAGATTTTGAAGACTGAATAATTATTATCCTCCCTCACGTTTCATAACGTTAATGCTTCTATTCCAGGAAATGATATAAAACCTGCATTTTGCGCCGTTGCATTGGTCGATGCATCCATGAACTACTCATAGAGAGCTTTCAGTTTTTTACTTACGAAGGGATATATTAATAATTGAAGGTTAGATTCATTCCATTGTAGCAGATGTTTGTAAATAGATTTCAAAATATTACATAGTTGAAGCACCAATGACAAAAATTCATTACTTTCATATTGAATCCACTGACATATAATCTCCGAAACACACCAGTCCTCCTGTTTAACGAACACGGTTGCTCTGGTTTGTTTGCCCCCTGCTCTCGCTCTGTAAACTAGACTCCTGAGCACTTCACAAGTCCAAATTTCGTTGTTTGTATGTCAATTTATTTACATGGGCAGAAATTTTTTCCGACTTGAATACGCAAATTTTTAGCAATAATATAAAAACAGAATGCGCATGCAAACACATCATTTAAAAACAGTTTTCAGGAATGAAATATAGCTATAACTTGAAAAAGACCATTATTTCCGTCAGCTTGGGACGCTGGTGTAGAAGAAATAAATGACAGAGACACAATCCCATGCATTGCTGCCGTAGTTTGCTAACGACTTCACTGCCGCTCGTACGCCTCTCTCGGCGGCTAAAATTCGACGCAGAAAAATTCTTTTATTTACTCTGCATTCAGAGAACTCAATTATTTTACCTCGCAACGCAAACTCATCACCAAAGGACTTGGATTTTTTATTATGCGCAATGCATGTGCTCGAGAAGAAATAACACGGCCCTTGGTGTAGCTAACTGAATGAAATGTTTGTTGTGCGAGTGTAAATTTTGAAACTCAGAGGTTGAAAAACATCATTCTGGCTTCCCATTCTTCATTCTCTCGTCACATTTGCTCAGCAGAAATTTAGCTTTTCTCAATTTTAAAGTTTTTGTAACCAATTAGGTTCATCGACATGTTCTTTGTTGAACTTGACTCGGAGAATGAAGTGCTCCAAAACAAGCGGACGTGTGCTTGTTAAATAATGCATATCCTCTCATGTATCATCTTCTGACGTGCATTTCACTTTGAGAAATATTTTTTATATTATGTTAATCCTGCTGAAGATATGGCGAAAAACTCATCTGAGCAATAGAAATCCCCAAGTTTCATGAATTGATTTATACGTTGAGGAAATCCGAGATTAATGTGTAATATTAATTAGCAAAATTAACTTTCGTGAATTTTTGTGGGCGTGGATAAATTGCAGAGAAAGTTTTATAATCACAATTAGGGTTCGACCACAGTGGGATACAATGAGGACGAGCGCGAGTTCGTGCGCAGAGACCAAGCGCAAAAAGACAGGACCAACGCCCGAGTCAGGGTGACGAACCACAGCTGGGCTGTACAAAACAGAAATATTTTGTGTGCAAGCTCCATTATGCGAAAATTAGCCCAATCAGGGAACGCACCTTCCAACTCCGAGTAGCGATTTAGATAGATAGAGACAGTGTTCGAATTTTCTGTATGGATTATAGCATACAGCATAGCGAATAAAGAGAAATTTTGAACCCACAAGCGTGAACTATAGATCTCTGATATGAAATAGTATCAAGATAAATGACAAAACATGGAGTTAAGATATTCAGCATGAAATAAAATGAAGACTTCCAGGATGAATAGAATTAAGATGGAATTAGAATGAAGATGTACAACGTGGAATAGAATTTAATTGTTCAGCGAGAAATAGAATTAAAATACACAACGTCGAATAGAAATAAGATTTAAGACATTTAGTATTTTCATTTAATTCTTAGGTAAACAGGATTCAGGTTAACTGCAAACTAGTTCTTCAAGACGTAAGTACAGATTAAGCATCGTATCTTACATCCTGCTGATATATGAGCTGTGCCGAATAAATCGGCAAATGAAATCACGACTCCATTTTACTTAAGGCGAGTTTCTTATAGCGCTGTAGAGCGCAGTTTGACCCGGCAAGTTGGCTCGCCGGCCAGCAACACCTTGGGCCAAACGAGACGAGTTGACACACTATCTCGTGTCATGTGAACTGTGGCGGGTTAAACTCATGTTCATTATTCAACTCAAATTATGGCTAATTTTAGAGATGAATTTAAGCTTTTATAGCGTGAGGTTTACCACACTATAGCATGAAATCTACCTACAGCTAGTACTATACGTGACGTTAGGTTGGGGTACTAATGGATATTACTTATTTCCATACATTCAATTTAGCGATAAGCACTTAATTTATGCATCTCAAAGTGCACCTGGGTAAGCGACATATGGCGGTAGACCTAACGCTGTAGTAGCATCGATAAATTTGGACAAAACCAACATGAATTAAATAGATCGTGCCTTCCTTTACTTTTCATTAAGTATAAATGAAATTTTAGATTGTGACAGCATATCAGTCAGCAGCATTATAAATATTCTCTCAGGGCTCACCGGCGGGTCACGTCGCAGTCAAAGTGTAAATGGTGGGCTCGTCACACGAACGATTCTCTTATGACAGGGACAGGCACTAGACCACACGTCTAGGGCCGCCGCTGTCGAGCTGCTCAACCATTTATTTTTTGGAAATTAAAACGTGAAGAGAAATTAAATGCAATAAAGCCGATCAAGAGTCCAAAAAAGTTCATAATAAATTCGGAGCAGCTGAAACGCAAACTGACCACAATCATCCTCGAATTTCTTTGCTGAGAACTACCAATGTAACCTGCAAATGTAGATCTTCCTGCGCAAACATCTGAGTAAAATTGAAGCTGTCTCCACCAGGCGCAGCCGGACACAAGTAATAATAATGTTATTCCCCGGTAGGGCGGAAGGGCGGATGAAACAAGTCTTCTTTTCCCATCCATTGAAATTTTTGTGATTCTCTTCAAGAATTTCTTTTGCTAAAGAACTACAAACAGTTAACTTGAATTTCAGTTTTACTCAATAATCAAAGTGTAACTAGAAATTAAGCAAATGTACATTTTATAAACTTTGTACTATAACACGCGACAGTCGTGGGTTGTATGCGTCAGTCGTTATCAAGTAAAAGCACATTACACCTCTCATTCCTGTAGTTCTTTCGTAACGTACGTTTGCACAATGTGTAGACTGCATGACGTACATGTGCGTCATTTATTCCTTTTCAATTTTTCGGAAGGCACGATCTATTTAATATTCGTTAATTTAAAAATTGAGATCTAAAATTAACTCTAATTTGAGTTGAATATGGAACTTCAGTTTAACCCGCCACAGCTAACGTGTTGTGGGGCAGTTCGTTAGTTTAGTGAGATGCATAGAATAATCGTATGTGTATTTAATGTGTTTACCAAAAGTTCAATTCGACCTTTGTCGGAATCAAACTTCATTGGAAATCGGACGAACTTCTGGGCCTACCTTGCATAATGTATAAGCGTTCATTGAGATTGACTTAACTTGAAATCTATGCATCCTCGAGTTTATCTATAGTGCGTTGCAGGAGGCAGTTCATCAGCATATCTTGGGAAATTGGGCTTCTCGGAAGTATGTTTGATTCCTTAACTGTGCCGTAACGGCTCCAAATTTTACTCTTTCAAAATCAATTTATTTGCATGGATGGAAATTTTTTCTGACGCGATGACGAAAAATTGGGTGGTGGGTGTGCAGGTTGTGTCTGCCCTCGTCAGTGTACCTAAAGACATTGCGCCCCTCAGAGATAACTTTACACACTCACCACAGTGTCAGCAACGCTTGTCGCTGGGGATTTTTTCCAGATGAGCCCCGCCACTAATGCAACACATTAGTTCACCCCTTGCAACTTTAGAAATAATGCATCTATCGACTTCAAATTAAACTAAAAAGAAAAATTGAAACATTCTTTCGCTTGAGAGTAATTTGAAATCGATAGGTGCATTATTTCGAAAGTTACGAGTGGGTGAACTTATGTGATATGACTGCGCACGAATCGGATTGGTATATCCAGAAGTTTATGTAGTGTACAGAAAACCGTTTCCGTACCGTCTACGATACGGAAAAAATGAATGTTTCAATCTTTCGTTTGAGAGTAATTTTAACTTCGATAGGTGCATTATTTCGAAAGTTACAAGAGGGTGTACTTATGTGTTGCATTAGTGGCGGGGCTGATCTGGAAAATATCCATCGCAGGAGTTTGTCCCTTAAGGAAGTTATAACTGCTTTGTGGAAATTAGAGTCCTAAGGGGAAACTCGTGAATTCTGGAACAAAAAGCTAGATAAGTTTTTTTTTAAATATAACAGGTTTTAATTTTGTTAAGGACCATCTTTTGCGGTTCCGCAGGATGACTCCTATTGCCGCTCTAATCGACCAATTATAAGATCGAGTGCGATAACCACACTTGAGTTCTTTCGACTCAGTTAGATCAGATATCCTGATGGTAAGGTAATAACTGGTAGTTGCTCAAATGTTCCATTCACACATAGGAATTTAGATTTACCTCCACTTTCAGCACGCCACTTTGTGTTTTTGGCAGTGATGCTTCACGCAGTAATGGTAATCATCATTTTTTATCTCGGGTCTCACTGTGGTCTTTTTTACGCGCCGATAACTTTATTTTTCAACTTCCATCTCCTTTCATGAATTTCTCTAAGACTTGTTGTTTCTATGAGCAAGGTAGTTTGTGTGAGGTCACACCTTGTGCAAGGATTTCATGTTCCTTTAATTCCACGCCTAATGGGGCCTTCTTCATCCTTCCTCTCTCGAGGGTACTTTTATATATTTCTTCAGAGGTTTGCGAGAGGTTACATTTGTTTCTGTTTTTACGCAAGGACCGACTTCTTGAGCCTTGTCGGTGCTACATATTTCTCAATTTATTGCAGATGTCATTATATTTTACTACATTTTAAATTCTTAAAAATGTTGAAGCGGTAACATAGTAACAGCACCATCACGGTAGCTTGGCGAACAACCCAGGGCGTTGTCGTAAGTGCTTAAAAATGCGTATGGTTGCAACAGAAATTCTGGCCACTCACTGAGCGGTGCTGCATCTGCACAGTGTGTGATTAAAGCAATTTATTAAGGTAAAATTTGATCTGCACCTGTGTACAGTACGCGTGTGAGGCGCAAGTTTTGCTACATAATCATTTGCGTTGGTACGCAGCCAGCTTACTGATGTAGGCGTAGCGGAGGACAGGTGGAGGACAGTGTTGGACAACGGAGGACAGTGTAGGACAACAGAGGACAGTGTAGGACAACGGAGGACAGTGTAGGACAACGGAGGACAGTGTAGGACAACGGAAGACAGTGTATGACAACG
>JACJUY010012265.1:0-22944 GCA_014220935.1 Platorchestia sp. MABIK | reverse complement strand
GTCACGAAAAAGATATCTCAAAGTCTGCCCGAAGCGTGTTGCAGCCTGGGGGAGAACACTACAAGTTGTTCGTTAGCTACCCTCGCGTCTCCAATAAAAAAGGTTTTGCAAACGATGCGAACATTTTTTGTTATTTGTTCCTTCTCAAAAATTTGTTCTCAAAAAATTTTAAAACCTCAACAGGAATAATCTTGAGAATATGAAACGTGCTTCTGCAAAAGCGGGATTTTTAGTGTTGTGTAGATTTATTGCTTTACAAGACTTTGTAATTTATGTTAATAAAAAGTTAATTAAACTAGTGGTACTAATAATAGGTAATAATAATAATAATGAACGAATAAAGCTAAAATATGTGTTTGTATTGATTATATGAATTGACTGAGATATAAATAAGCGTACCATGAATACAAATTTACGAATATTATAATGTGGGAAAAGGAATGCGTAGAAAATGCGTGCAGAAAACGTGGATGTGTAGTGGTGGAATTTTTATCACTGGTGGGGTAGTGCAGATCTTTTTTGCCCGCACCGCAATCGCTTTCACAGATATATACTTATTGATGTACGCATTTAGCAGAGCATCATGAAAAGAAAAAATGATGAATTCGAATTAATACTTCGTTGATTTGAGGAATGAAAATCTGGGGGACACGATCTTCTAAAAAAAATGAATTTTTGTACCCATAATAATTAATTTCCGCGCCTAATAACGCAGAATTTTGTATTTTACCATAAAACCTGGCAGTAAGTGCGAATTTTCCCATAACATTCAATTATTCTCGTAATTCCCTCAGCATTTTTATACTGGAAGTGTGGTCACTGACTGACTATACATAATCACCTCGCAACTGACCTATAGTGTCCTAGAAATGTCATTTCTTAACACTCCCAGGGACTATGTGAGGGCCCGAGCTAAATGATAGGTTGGCTTCCTTTGTTGTTGGAATGGAATAGGTTTTGTTTTGTTACGGACCATCTTTTTTTTCCACGTTCCCTCAACTCCATACTAAATGGTGCCTTCCTCCCTCCTCTCTTGGAACATCTTTGTCGTGGTTAAGGGAGGCTGAAACTTTCTTATATAATAATGATAATCATAATATCATTTTTTAAATACGATTTTTACTTTAAACTCAATGAGTTGAGATTCTCTCCAACTATTCTGTTTAATAGGATGCTTATGAGATAAAATTAACTTCAGAGCGCCCCTATATTTAGCATGAAATTGTACCCCGTAATTATTTTAGGAATAACTGTATTCCCTGGAATTGTACGTCATGAATTTTACCATGTAATTGTACCCCAATAGTACCCCATACTAGTGCCCCGTTATAGTACTCTGCGATGGTATGCCAGTGATTGTACCCCCGTAGTCGCACCCCCGTTATTTCATCCGGTAATTGTATCCCCGTAATTTCACTCGGTAATTGTACCCCCGTAAATGTACCCGCGTAAATGTACCCCCGTAACTGTTTCCCCGCAACTACCTCCCCCAGGAGGCGTACAAAACAAAGTGCCCCCGCACGGGCCTGGCGTGTGGCGGCAAGCTCGCCAACGGGTCGTGCCGTAATGGCGGCCCTCCTCTGCCGTGGTGAGGCCTCTTGTGCTCAGCCATATAAGTTTATTTATAATCAGAAACTGTAAGATGTACTTTTTGTGTCCATTCATGTAAGTTTATTTTCAATCATAAACTGTTTTCCGGCTTAAACTAGGCATATTGTATGCGAGCGCAACATACAGCGCAAGTACAAAACAAACATACCTGAAATGAAGGATATTTCCGTTCCTGTTCATATCCACGAATGAATATTTTCATCGGGCCTCTCTTTTCTTAAATAATACATGAAAGTAATGCTGATGAACATTAATACCGGCCAATGTTGATTTGTTGATCGAATGTTGATCGAAACTTCGTTTTATAAGCCATAAATGTCGTTTCCACGGTTGCAGCTCTTCAAATCCTATACTACGACTTTTTTGACGTGAATTTTAAGTTCAGTCTACGTTATTTGACGGTTATGGGATTTATTTCTCTTCGCTCATGGTCTGTGTAATTTTTCAGCAGAGCTATTTCCGAGACTTGATTTTATTATTGATATATGTTACGATATTGTATTATTTATCAGATTGAAATTATTGTTATTTTCATGTAATTATTACTATGTGTTAAGACCCGTAGTTATTTTCCAGCTTGGTATTATTACTATCATTATTACAAAAATTAGCTAAAAAATTGGTATTTTGCAGCGGAAATCTTTCTAAAGCGGCAGTGCAGGCGGGCAACAGCGCGAGCGTGCAGAGCAGCGTGGGCAGGTGGTTCCATCCTGCCTCTGGAGACGTGAGTGTTGTGCTTGTGCTTGTGTCCTAGTGCTTGTGTCCTAGTGCTTGTGTCCGAGTGCTTGTGTCCTAGTGCTTGTGTCCTAGTGCTTGTGTGCTTGTGCTTCTGCCTTTCTGCTTCTACTCTTGCAAAAGTAGATATATAGTTCAAAATACTTGTGCTTCTATCCAAGGCCCATTTGTTGCTCTAGGCAACAGATATGCTTATACATTAGTAAGAACATGCTCTAGGCAACAGACCAGTCAAGCATTAGGTACGCACAATGAATCTGTCGTGGGTACCGCCGAACACGCCAGTTTGGACGCCGTTGTGACGCGCACTAACTTGTTTTCAAAAATGCGATTATATTTTCTTAGTTACTTGTATTTACACGCATTGTCGAAATCAGACAAACCCGACGAAGGGAACGCATTTTTTCGTGCTTATGTCTCAATCATTTGTTTCGACAATTGACATGGGTATTACGATATCCATGTGTGAATATCAACTAAGGACCATGATGTTAAGATATTTTAAAACCCAATGTCATACATTTCATGTACCAACTTCATTGGAAATAAATTTTTTTTCCACACGTTGCTGTGCAGGGCGTCATGAAGGCCGCTAAGATGGCAACACCGGAGGATAAAATTCTCTTTGTTGCTGGCAACACTGGCTCAGGTGAGGTGGTTGGGGACAGGTTACCTAGCTGGAATTACCAGGCTGGTATTACCTGGCTGGTATTGTTTGGCTGGTATTACCTGGCTGGAATTACGTCTGTATGTTTCTTTACAAACTAAAGATGCACCGTTATAGCTTTATTCATTGATGATGTACCGCAATTGGGGTGCTGGGGACAGGTTACTTGACTCGTATTATTATTAGAAGTCGCTTAACTCATTCGGGCCCACAAGTGGCTATTCTTAAATGTGTCCATTCTATTAGACTTGAGATACAATCTATTGCTGGAATGGTCAGTAAATTGTTAAAAGTTGTTTAAAATTATTCCTCCTAAAAGTTTCTTTCCTAACTTAAGGTAACCGGTATAGGTTTATTTACTTATACGAGGTTAATTTTTCCGCTATTATAATGTTACTGGTTTACAGTGACAAAATAGTCATGTCAATGTATAGGAACCCACTATACATTAGCTCCAATACCTAAAACAACGACTTGATTATACTTAACGTGAGGTACCCACTATATATTGACTCCAACACCTACATCAGCGACTATATTGTACTTTACGCTTGCCAGGCGTATTCAAGAACGACGGCCCGTACACGATGTTCATCAGCCTGGATGGGGTGCCCGAGATGCAAAAAATTTCGGTGACCACTTCGCCCATTACGATAGGGGCTCGGGTGTCTCTAAACCAGTGCATCGACGCCTTCAGGAGCGTGGCAGAGGGCCCTCAGGCCGTGCCCGGCTATGCCCACCTTCGGGAGGTCGCCGACCATTGGCAGGTCATCGCCAACCTCGGCGTCAGGAACGTAAGTGTCTGTTTTTTGTATTAACGATAATATGAACCGCAATAAAGGTGTTCCATAAATAGTTAGAAGGAAGGTACAGTTTAGTATTAAAGGAATGGGGAATCCACGGAGAAGGTGTGTTGTCCGCAAGGTCCCCTGCGCATGGAAACAACAAGTTAAGAAGTAAGATAATGAAACTCTATAGAAGTTAAAAAGTAGTAGGTGCTGAAAAACAGGACACCAGTGAACCGAAAAAAATATATAGTCTGTAACAGAACAGAAAGCTTAATCTATTTCAACAAAAGCACAGCTTACCTAACCTTTAACTTTGGACCACACATCTTTACCCTGGTCGTGCTAATTCTCATAGATTCAATATTTGGATCTTCGTGAGGCGTAATGATAATGGTTTTAAGACTAGACTGCAAAGTTCTTTTTTGATGGAAGTGATATAGTAACTTTGCAGCCTTGAGTTGCCTTGCAAATCATCCTGTATGTCAATTGCGTTGCCAGAACGGGTCGTGGGCTGGTAACTTGATGATGAAGAACCGCCACAAAGACTTCCCGTCTGACGTCTTCCTGACACTGGCCCTGTGTGATGCCGAGCTGCTGATTGGTGGGTTTGTTTGTAACCTAGCTGCTGATTGGTGTGTTTGTTTGTGACCAAATTGATGGTTGATGGGTTTATTTGTAACTAAACTGCTGATTAGGGGGTTTGTTTGTAACCAAGCTGCTGATTAATGGGTTTGTTTGTAACCAAGCTACTGATTGGTGGGCTTGTTTGTAACCAAATTAGACATTTGTGTGTCTGTGGGATGATATTGCTAGTTGGTTTCACTGTGTTCATTGCTCTTTTAAATGTTCTAGAAAATTTACTCACATTGCTCGTTTACGTTTTACAATCATAGCAACTTCCAACTGCGAATTGAAGAGGAGAAAACTTGAATTTTCCCGTGTATGATCCTCTCGTTTCCAAGTCACGAAGTTTAGCGCAAGCTCTTTCCCTGTGATACTTGAAATTGAGCTCCGTAACTTTCCATTGAAGCGTTCATTTCAATGAAAGCACGAGCGCAATACTTCTCTTACATGCGCGTTAGGGTGTGCACAAAAATATTATTTAATATTTTGATCTTGAAACCCCCCGCAATGAAATTTTAAAAAGTTGATTGGTATTGAGCAATGCCTTGAACTGTCTCAAAATATACTCGAAAAGCCATTTATAAATTGCTTGCTCGTTTGAAATTATCCATAGAAAGCCACTCATTGACTCCCTGCTTTCTATCAAGTCCCAAAATACACACCCTAACACGTCCTAACTCTCCCAAAAATCACTAATTGACTCCTTCCTCTCTCACATGTCTTAAATTATACAAAAAAGATCCTGATTGACTCCCTGGTCCTTTAAATGTCCCAAATTACGCATAAAAAGTCCCTTTCTGACTCTTTGCTCCCTCACACGTCCCAAATTACGCATAAAAGTCCCTTTTGACTCCTCACTTCCTCAAAAGTTTCCAACTGTTCAAAACGTCACTTCCTGACTCCCCGCTCCCTCAAAAGTCCCAAATTACGCATAAAAAGTCCCTCTCTGACTCCCCGCTTCTTCACATGTCCCAAATTACGCATAAAAAGTCCCTTTTTGACTCCTCGCTAGTTCAAAAGTCTCAACTCCTCCTAACGCGACGCGTGTGCAGGCAACGCGGCCACAGGCCAGCCGGAGCACGCACAGGTGCAGGACATCCCGCAGCTCGACATGGCGCAGAAAGTCATCGTCGCCATGTCAATACCGCCTCTGCCTGCTGGTACCCATGTAAGCTCCTCTCTAGTTGACATCCATGGGGAATTTTATGTGTCTTGCTTAGTAATTATGTATCTAGAACATGTCTCAACATTCATGTGGAATTTTACGTGCAGTGGCTTAGTAATTCTGTGTTTGGAACATGTCTCTATTCAACATTCATGTGGAATATTATGTGTACTGAAACATCTGTTAAGATTATGATCGGTGAAATTGACATGTATGTGTTTTATTGCAAAAACATTGATAGTGGACGACTTCTGTGACATACTGTATACCTCAATATAAATATGTATGTTTATAAAGAGATACATATGTATGAGATACATAGAGTGTACGTCACTGTGCAGGTTCGTACGTTCAAAATCACACCACGCGCCGTCAACGCTCACGCGTACGTGAATGCGGCCCTGCGGCTGCCGGTGGGGGAAGATTTCACCGTGGGGGCGGACCCCAAGCTGCTCTTTGGGGGACTGGGGGCAGACTTTGTAAGTTGGGGCAGACTTTTTGAGTTGGGACAGTCTTTTTGAGTTGGGACAGACTTTTTGAGTTGGGACAGACTTTTTGAGTTGGGACAGACTTTTTGAGTTGGGACAGACTTCGTAAGTTGGGGCAGACTTCGTGAGTGGGAGACTGTGGGCAGACTTCGTAAGTTGGGACAGACTTCGTGAGATGTTGCAGACTTTTTGAATGGTGGGGGAGAAGGGGTCGCTAAATTATGCGAATTTTTGATAGAAATGCTCGTGAGAGAGCTTCTATGTGAAGGGAAAACCAATGTGTTCTGCTGCTATTCTATGGAGGTAAAACCAAATGGTGCTAGTGTATGTAATTTTTAAATGTATACTGGGAATTTCTTGTCACGTAACGTACTTTGATTAAATGGTAAGAGGGTCGCTGCCACCAGAGAATTTCGTCTCAAATTTCGGTATATGATATTGAGGTATTTATAGCCGTATTGCGTTAGCCTCTACGTTCGCCTATATTCGGCATCCATTTCGTAATTCTTATCAACGATTTGGTAGCGCTGACCGTGTTTCTAGGCGCGTATTTCTTGTGAGATCCGTGCGAGTTGAGAGGTTAATAATGACACAAAATATTCTTAGTAATTTAGTGGTATGGGAGGCAAGTACGGAATGGAAAGAGCACACGCTGGACGGACGCTCAACCCCGTTAACAAACTCGACAAGGACTTCGACTGTAGCAATGCCTTACGTTATTAGTAACACCCACGAGCTGACTCGTGCTTGGGAACCTTTAACGGTGGAAACCTGACCCCTAGACAGTTAGCCCTCAAATAACTGACAAACCCGTGGCTCAGAGTTTCGCTCTCACCGCTAACCTCGTGAGGAAAACCAAATAGTAAAACCAAATAGTGCTACTAATCTTTGGAAGCAAAACCAAATGGTGCTGCTAATCAATGGATGAAATTCTGGAAGTCATGCTAGTCCATGAAAGCAAATCAAGGAATGCTGCTAATTGATTCCACAAATTGTGAAAATGGGGTTCGATTCAAATAGTGCACAAATTAAAGAAATGTGTCCGTTGTTGTGATGGCTTCGAAATTTGAGCTGAATTGACTTTGTTTCTCTGCATCCGACATTAGATTAAAGGCTCCAATTATACTTCCAATCCAACTGACGCATCTCAAATCTAACATTGGGGATGTTTAATGATTATTAGACATTAATCTTTAATTAAGTTAATTCAATTATTTGCATAAAATAATTAATTTTGAATAAGTAAAAATTTTCAGTGGCACGGCGCCATTACGGTTGTCCCCAGTCAAGCCAGAACCCACACACCTTAACATTGAATGTTATGGTGTTTTAAAAACCAATGTATCAACATTCCATGTGATACTTTATTGGAAATAAAATGTTTTTCTTTTTCTTTTCTTTTTCTTTCACTTTTTCCGCTTGAGTCGAGTGAAGGAATTATGGCAGATTAATTTTTCCCATGGAGAAGAAACACCGGTTCCTGGTTAACGTTTTCTTGAGCTTTGGAATTATTTTTGTGTTTTCTACTGCAACTCCTTGACAAAATTGCTATATTTTAATTGGAAAAGACAAATTGGGAAACTTGGTCTCAGACAAAGAGTTCACTCAAACTTGTTTGATTTTTTACGAGTATTTTAGAGGTGAACTACTTTATTTAAAAGAGTATGGTAATATCACAAATATCATCCATTTCACAACATGATTGGAAACGATCTCTTGATTTCCACGATTTCCATCAAAAAAATAAGCGCGATTCTTAGTTTACGAAGAGCATCTCTGCTTTGGTGTGCTTTGACTTTTCGGACAGGTGTCGTCTTTATGTCTTTGGTGACTTTTTCGGACAGGTATCTGCCACAGCGACGGAGAAGTATCTGGTCGGCAAGAAACTTTCAGACGCGAACGTAGTGCAGGAAGCTGCTCGCTTGCTTGCAGAAGAAGCTGTTCCTGCAGTAGACCCTCACCAGGGGTCTGTTGAATACCGGCGGTCTTTGGTGCAGACACTCCTGTATAAGGTGGGTGTGCTTTGCAGACACTCCTGTATAAAGTAGGTCTACTCTACAGACATTCCTGTATAAGGCGGGTTTACTCTACAGACACTCTTGTACAAGGTAGGTCTACTTGGGTGCACAAAATTAGACGAATAAACTAAAGTCTGCTCTTCTAATTTCATCGAGAACAACGCATGCTTTTAGAAGAAAATTTTTGCTTGGTAAATAACATGAAAGATATCATGTTTGTAACTCGAGCATCTTTAGAGTCGTGAGGAATAAGCAAATTTTACGGAACTTTTTGAGAAAATCCTTTGGAAGTTGCTGCATTATTTACATAAGTAGGTGACGAGTGTAAGATGTGCTTACGATTGACCTAGTAGTGACTTGTGGTACACAGCGTGGTTTTCATTTTAATCGTTCCACATAATCAACATCATTTGATATCATTGGAAAAAAAGAAAAAAACTTATTTAATAAGATTAGTAGTTCATGATTTTATTACAGTCACATCTCACCTTACGAAAGACCCAACAAACGAAAAATCAAAGTTACCGAACACCTTTACATAAATTATAGAAAATATTTGTTGGAGAAAAGCACTGAACTTTTTTGTAGATGCGCAGTCATATTACGTTGGTTAAAACCTCCATAAACGGTATTTATGTGGAATTTTAACTCGTCCTGCAGAAAGTTATCTATTTATTTCAAACCACGCTGAGGTTTTAAAATAAAAAATAAAGAACATGTTTCCGAAACTATGTTATCGTGAATATATTATATGTATTTGTATTTGACACATGAATCAAATTTACCTGTTTTACGAGTCAACTTTGTAGGAAATATTCTGTTTTTCTCTATCTTATACATCATCATTATTATGACCCACCTTCCCCTCCCATCCCTGCCATGTGTCATTAAACTTATTTACCGTAACGCTTAGACGTCTACGTGTGAAGGGATTTAAGCCTTCAGATAGCATGAGAGGAAAGCAAAATAATTAGAGATGAAAGGTATGTACACAGAAAAAAAAACATGAAAGACAGGTGCAAATAAGAGAAAGAGTGTGATTTACTTACTCTTCATGAGTTTCATGACATACAACCCTCCTCCCCACCATAACTCCCCCTCCCCTTAGGCCGTGGTTGGGATTAGTTGTATAGCAAATAACCCTTCTCCCCCCAGACGGTGGTGGGGGTGCTGGGGGACCAGGTGCCCCCCAGCGTGAGGTCGGCGGCCCCCAAGATCGTGCGGGGGCTCAACTCCGGCAGGCAGGACTTCGACGCCAACGCGGACACCTGGCCCGTGGGGCAGGCTATGCCTAAAGTGGAGTCCCTCGTGCAGGTCGCAGGTGATGAGGGTGTGGTGAGGGTTATGGTGGAGCCATCTAATACAGGTGACAGGTGATGAGGGGGTGGTGAAGGTTATGGCGGAGCCATCTAATGCAGGTGGCAGGTGATGAGGGTGTGGTGAGGGTTGTGGTGGTGTCCCCTAATACAGGTGACAAGTGGTGAGTGTTGTAATGAGGCATGCCGGGCCTAAAGTGGAGTCGCTGGTGTACGTGACAGGTGATGAAGGGGTAGTGAGGGATGTGGTGGTGTATAGTGGCTGTTGTGATGGTGAAGGTGATAAGGGTTGTGATGGTGTTATAAGACCTTGGAATGCTACCCGCGCCGTATGATTCCGTTAAGGCAACTGTTTCAAGATCGCGCCTTACGTCTTTTATATAGAGGTAGACGCCCAGTGAGTCGGTTAGGGCTTGTGATCTACAGTTATGGCCTACTGCGGTCGCAGTCTTGCATAAGCTTCTACTTGGGTGTATAAAGCACAATGGTCGTGATGGTGTTATAATGGTTACGTCACATTCTAACCGTGTACGTCACAACACGTCACAACCTAACCGTGTATGTCACAACACGTCACAACCTAACCGTGTACGTCACAACACGTCACAACCTAACCGTGTACGTCACAACACGTCACAACCTAACCGTGTATGTCACAACATGTCACATTCTAACCGTGTACGTCCCAACACGTCACAACCTAACCGTGCATGTCACAACACGTCACAACCTAACCGTGTATGTCACAATACGTCACAACCTAACAGTGTACGTCACAACACGTCACAACCTAACCGTGCACGTCACAACACGTCATAACCTAACCGTGTACGTCACAACCTAACAGTGTACGTCACAACACGTCACAACCTAACAGTGTACGTCACAACACGTCACAACCTAACAGTGTACGTCACAACACGTCACAACCTAACCGTGTACGTCACAACACGTCACAACCTAACAGTGTACGTCACAACACGTTACAACCTAACCGTGCACGTCACAATATGTCACAACCTAACCGTGTACGTCACAACACGTCACCAGGCGAGGCGGAGTTTGCAGACGACGTGGCGCTGCTGCCAGAGGAGCTGCACGGCCAGTTCGTGCAGACGACGCAAGCCAACGCAACCATTGCTGACGTCGACGCGTCCCTTGCTCTCGTGAGTGCATTTGACGTCTAAAGTTAGACGTATGTACGAGGTAGATTAGATGTTTTTACAAGTTAGACGTATTTACGAGGGTAAATTAGATGTTTTTACAAGTAAGAAGTATTTACGAGGGTAAATTAGATGTTTTATTTTTCAAGTTTTACGCTCTTTACGAAGGCAAATTAGATGTTTTTTCAAGTTAGACGCATTTTACGAGGGTAAATAAGATTTTTTACAAGTTAGACGGATATTATGAGGGTGAATTAGATGTTTTTTACGTGGGGAAGTCAGACGTATTTTATGAGGGTTGATTAGAAGTTTTTACGCACATTTTATGAGGGTATATTAAAGCCATATACTCCAAAACACCACTGGAGTTACCCCAGATACTCCCTAGCATCGATGGAATAATCCCAAATTCTCCAAAACACTCGAGTCACTCCAGATGCTCCAAAACATCTCTGGAGTTACTCAAGACTCTCTTTAATATAGAAGGAACTCTGTGTACTCCAAAACGTCAGATGAATTACCCCAGATATCCTCAAATGTGACCAGAGTTACCCGAGGCATCCCCAAACGTCAAAGGAATTACCCCAGGCATCCCCAAACGTGACTAGATTTACCCCAGGCATCCCCAAACGCCATCAAACTTACCCTAAGCTAGCCCCACGTATTCCAAAACGTTACAGGAGTTACCCTAAGGATCTAGTGTCACCAGAGTTACCCTAAGCTAGCCCCAAGTACTCTAAAACATCACTGGAGTTACTCCAGGTGTCTGCAACGCTACCAGAGTTACCCCGAACACTTTCTAGCATAAAGGTAACCTCCCCAGACACTCTAAAATGTCACAGGAGTTACCCTAGGTTTTTTTTCAAACTTGACCAGAGTTACCCTAAGCCTAACCCTCCCGACACAGGCACTACCGGGTGTGGTGGACTTCGTGACGGCAGCCGACATTCCTGGCACGAACACTTACTTCGGCAACGACCTTTTTGGGGCTGTTGAGCACGACCCTGTGAGTGCCCTGTGTGGGTCTGGTGTGCCCTGTGTGGGTCTGGTGTGCCCTGTGTGGGTCTGGTGTGCCCTGTGTGGGTCTGGTGTGCCCTGTGTGGGTCTGGTNTGGTGCACCCTGTGGGGTCTGGTGCACCCTGTGGGGTCTGGTGCGCCCTGTGTGGGTCTGGTGCGCCCTGTGAGGGTCTGGTGTGCCCCGTGTGGGTCTGGTGTGCACTGTGTGGGTCTGGTGCCCCCTGTGTGGGTCTGGTGCGCCTTGTGTGGGTCTGGTGCGCCCTGTGTGGGTCTGGTGTGCCCTGTGTGGGTCTGGTGCGCTCTGTGTGGGTCTGGTGCACCCTTTATGGATCTAGTCGGCCTTTTAGTGCATTTAGTCTGCCCTTTATGGATTTTATCTTTTCTAAGTAAGTTTCTGGGTCTCGTGTGCTTTTCGTGGGTCACAACGGGGGTCTAGTCACGATTTGCAATGCTTTGACACATCATACTTTAGCGGCAAGTAAACGCTTTTGGATATGCCTTGTGATTCATCACATTATATCGCGTTTGACAGGATTCATCATATTGTATGGTACGGGAAATTATATTTATCCATCTTTTCAAATGATGCCTGAAATTATCCATTGTATAATACATAATTGATTATAACACATGATATATGACATGATCCATCATATATGATACATGGTCCATTATATCACACATACCATGATCGTCATATCACATAACGTGACATGATCCATCACATATGCCATGATGCATCATATAATACATTCCATGATCCATTATATCATATAAGATCCATCATATCATACCCTGGAATGACCCAGTGCACTCGCAGATTTTCGCCTCCGGCCGTAGCTCATACCACGGCCAGCCCGTCGGTCTGGTGGTTGCCAAGGACCGTACTACGGCCCAGACGGCTGCCAAGCTCGTCAAGGTCACCTACACGGACGTACAGAAACCCGTTGTCAACATCAAAGAAGCCATCAAACTTGACAAGATCGTACAAGGCATTGGCATGGACGGGAAACCTCTTGACAGCTTTACCTTCGGTGACCAAGATGCTGAAGGTAGGTAAAAATGTTGGTGGATCGTGAAAATATTGGTGGGCGGTAAAAATGTTGAAGGTAGGTCAAAATGTTGAAGCTAGGTAAAAGTGTTGATGGTTGATCAAAATGTTGAAGGTAGGTAAAAATGTTGATGGTTAGTTAAAATGTTGATGGTTGGTCAAAATGTTGAAGGTTCGTAAAAATGTTGAAGGTAGGTAAAAATGTTGGTGGTTGGTAAAAATGTTAGTGATTATTCAAAACGTTGAAGGTTGGTAATAATGTTGGTGATTAGTCAAAATGTTGATGGTTGGTCAAAATGTTGAAAGTAAGTAAAAATGTTGATGGATGATTAAAGTGTGGAAGGTAGGTCAAGATGTTGAAAGTCGATAAAAATGCTGAATGTTGTTAAAAAAACTGAAGGTTGATATTTAGTGTAGCTATGTAGCGCAGCCCGTGTGCAAACAAGAGTGTTGGTAAAAGGTAAAAAAGGTTGATAAAATGTATTTTGTCCAACATTTTGATAAATAAATGTATTTTTACCAACCTTTTAGTAAATACTGTGTCGTTTTGGTACTTACCATCCTTATGCTTACTTTTATCTTTTTTATCTTACGGTTCTGCTCCGGGTGTTAGGCTGAAGGGACTGCTTGCATTGGAAATGAAAGATTTAGTGTCAAGTATATATTTTTTTGGGGAAATATCGGAGAGTTTTTGGTGTCAGAATATTGCTAATGGAAATTGAGTCAATAAGAATTTTGCCCAATATTTTCGTTCCAAATTTTGGCTTGAAATCTTGCTCGAGTTTCGTTTGCATTTGGATTTATACACTCTAGGTAACATACGAGTTATGATCCAACAATTATATCTCAATTGACCATGTATCGGTGGGTGCATATACGTAAGCTAACTTCTCCCACAAACTTCTTCTACAGGCCTAAAAGACACACAACACCCAGTACACAAACTTTATTAGTCACAGGCCTGATCTCCACACACCTAGTATACAAACTTTCCCCACATGTCTAATCTACACACACGTCACACAACCTTCTCCCAGCACACCTAGTACACAATTTTCCCCACAGGTCTAATTTACACACACGTGACACAACCTTCTGGTCACCATGGCTGAGTGGTTAAGAACGCGCCCTTCGGCGAAGGTGTCGGCAGTTCGAATCCCGGTGCCGCGCGGTAATTTCTCCCCGTTGGGTAAAGGAAGAAATCAATTAAAATTCCCCACTCTACACAATTGTCTGAAATGGGTACCGGCTTGACTGGGGGTAACCGTCATGGCGTCCTGGTATTAGTTATCAGGTATTTGATAAACCAATGTACGAGATGATGTGTATCAGGCTTGATTTATTAAAATAAAGCATCCTTTCTCCCTCGAGTGTGACCCGCCACTTCAACTCTCCCCAAGGTCTCATGGCGAACGCCACCAACCGCGTGACGGGCGAGGTGGAGGTTAACACCCAGTACCACTTCACGATGGAGCTAATGACAGCAAGGGTGGTACCCATGGAGGATGGATATGACGTCATCTCCACCACCCAGTTTATCCACGAGACCCAGAACGTGATTGCCAAGGCTTTGAATGTGCCGGCCAACAGGTGATGAGAACGAATCAGCTCGTGAACACCCATACACCTCACTTAATTAGAATCTTCCGTCACCCAAGTAGAATCTTCCGTCCATCGAGCAGGTAGAAGTGATGACTGAGCTAGTGAATCCACACCCAATTAGAATCTTCCATCCATCATGCAGATAGAAGGGATTTTAAGGTTTTGTTTCCAGTGCAAAGAGGCCAAGAGGTGATGAGAACGAATGAGCTTGTGAATACCCGCACACCACACCCTGTTATGCAGTTCATTCGTTTGCAGATAGCAGCTCCAAACTATCCAATTAACTTTATATTTACGTGTCTAAAACTCCCAAATTGACATTTCGCCAGCCTGAACATGTCGGTCCGGCGTCTCGGGGGCGGTTTTGGGCACAAGGTGACGCGCTGCAACCTGTCCGCCTGCGCCGCCGCGGTCGCCGCCGCCAAAACCAAGAAGCCGGTGCGGATATTCCAGGACCTGCCCACCAACATGTCCAGTATTGGCTGGAGAGAGCCCTACTATGCCACGTATGAGGTGGGCACGGCCGTATGAGTCTGGCTTCGATGTCAATGACCGTATTAAAATGTGAAGGAGATCTTTGTCAAGGGCCGTATTAAGTACGGGAGATCTTTATCAATGACCGTATTAAATGAGGTGGTTCTTTATCAATGACCGTTATGCAAAGGATTAAATGAGGGAGATCATTGTCATTGATCCTTTACGCAAAGTATTAATTAAATGCGGGAGATCTTTATCAATGACCGCTACGCAAAGTATCATTTGCGGGAGGTCTTTATTATTGACCGTTACACAATGTTTTTAATGCGTAAGATCTTTGTCAATCACCATTAAGCAATGTTTTTAATGCGGGAGATCCTTTTTCATCAATGACCGTTACGCAAAGTATTTATTGCTGGAGTTATGTGAGAAGTCCACTAATTATATCTTGTGGTTCAACATAACGTAGGATAGCTCAACATTTTTCATTCCAGATCCAAGATGTGTGCGTAAGTAAACGTGTTCAAAATGGCTCGATAGAGGGAGTAAATATGAAAAGTAAATAATTTTGAGTCAAAATAAAGCTCGCCGTAGCTTTATCGCCCTGATTTTTTTATCGATGAGTTATACTTCGGGTGTCCAACCGCAACAACTTTGATTTTTCTGAAGTAAAAGATTTTTCACTCTGTTCGTTGCGTGTGCGCGGTTGCTTATTTCGAAACTGAACATTCCAAGATCTGTGTCCTCATTTTGTATTTCTAGATGAGGAGGTGAATTTAATACCCACGAAAAGGTAATAGTACTCTAACCTAACTTCTGTTGACTAAACTTCCAAAGCGTTCTCATGCGCCGCATTTATCTCTCTGAGAAGCAACTAACCATTTACTTCTCAACTTTCAACTCTCTTAGCGTTTTTTATATTCTTTCTCTGGCAAACAAATCACCGTTTAATTCTTAACCTACAGCTTTTTCAGCGTTCGCGATATTCGTCCTCTGACAAACAACTCACCCTTTACTGCTCAACTTTCAACACTTTCAGCGTTTTTTATATTCTTTCTCTGGCAAACAACTCACCATTTATTCCTTATCTTTCAACTCTCTTAGTGTTCACGATATTCTTTAACTTTCAACTCTCTTATCGTTATCTACATCCTTTCCCTTGCAGACACCTCACCATTTACTTGTCTCACCACCACCCGCAGGCTGGGTTTGACAATGACGGCAAACTGGAAGCGGTGATCACGAAAGTCTACTCCGGAGTTGGCCACGTCGCAAACGAGTCGACGTCCGTGTTCCAGATGCACGCAGCGCTCAACACCTACGCCAGCCCCACCTGGAAGGTGACTCCGAGGAACGCCATCCTGGACACCACCGCCAACACCTGGTGCCGCACACCTGGTCAGACTTGCCTTCAAACTCAAAATTCACAACCGATTTGCATTCCGCTCGTTATTTGGCAAACTAGTTGATGCGTAAGATTAAAAAATGGCTTGGAACGTCGACCTCATGGTCTTAGACCACACCGCAGGTCACGTGGAGTACACCCAGATCTCTAAAAACAACTCCCCAAAATTCCACCCGTACCTAATCTACCGTGAAAAAAAGCGTACAAGATGATACGTATCAGGTTTGATTAGAATAAAGCATCGGTTAAGAAAAATAAAATAGTTCGTATTGCATTTTCTGTACGTGGTTGCTGCAGATCCCGTTGTGTTCACCCAGATCTCTAAAAACAACTCCCCAAAATTAGAACCCGTATCTAACCTACCGCTAAGATCATTAGCCCATTAATGCATAAAGTAAAAAAATCGGACGGGAAAATAAAACGCAATGTTTTAATGGGTTAAATTGTGCGAATCGCACTCACTGCACGTGTTTGCCACAGGTCACGTGGAGTACGTCGGCATCGTGGAGACGATCTTGGAGCACGTGGCGGTGCAGCTCAACAAAGACCCACTGCAGGTGCGGGAAATTAACCTGGCCCCCACCGCGGGAGAGGGCCCCAATGTCGCCAAGGACTCCATCCTGCCGCTGCTCAAAGAAAAGGCCTCCCTGGACATGAGGAAGATGGAGGTCGAGCAGTTCAATAAGGTGAGTCCTTTTTTTTACAAGCCTGTTACACTTTTTGGTTTATGAGTAAGTGAATCCTCTTTTTACAAGCCAGCTACATTTATTGGTAGTTAATACTCCTTCAGGAAGGGAAATGATGAGACCCTGATGCACTGATCACAAATTTAATTTTTTGTTTTTCTTTTTTCGATTTTGAAAAGAGTGCACCAACACTAATTTCATAGGAAACTCACTTTTCATAACCTCTTTCATGTGTGTCGAATAACTTTTGATATTTATCAAACGTATGAAAAAAAACTATACATATTCATTATGAACTTGATCTCAGACCATTATGAAGTTTATCATTCGGCCACGCTATATTCTTTCTTATACGATTGCCATTTCTCCTGTGATTGTCATTTCTCCTACGAATGTCATTTCTCATACGATTGTCATTTCTTACACGATTGTCATTTCTTATACGATTGTCATTTCTTACACGATTGTCCTTTCTTACACGATTGCCATTTCTTACATGATTACCATTTCTGACACGATTGTCATTTCTCATACGATTGTCATTTCTCATACGATTGTCATTCCTTCCACGATTGTACCACCAGGGCAATCGATGGCATACGATTGCCATTCCTCACACGATTGCCATTTCTAACACGCTTGCACTACCAGGACAACCGGTGGCGCAAGCGCGGGCTGTCGGTGGTGCCCCTGAAGTATGACTTCCCGTACCCGCCGATCCTGCGGTACGCGGCGCAGGTGTCCATCTACGAGCAGGACGGTAGCGTGGTGATCTGCCACGGGGGCATCGAGATGGGGCAGGGCATGAATACCAAGGTGGGGGCATTGTCTAGTTCACTTTGACCATTGAAATACCAACTATTGAAATGTCTAGTTCCCCGCTTAGAGCAGAGCGAAGTTTCCGTAGGTGCCTGATGCAACCCCGTCTCTCCTAACGTCTCCTAACCCTCTCCTAATTCCCTCCTAACCTCCCCTAGCCCTCTCCTAACCACCCCTAACCCTCTCCTAACCTCCCCTAACTCCCTCCTAGCCTCCCCTAGCCCTCTCCTAACCTCCCCTTACGCTCTCCTAACCTCCCTCTAATTCCCTTAACCCTCCCCTANNNCCTCTCCTAACCTCCCCTAACCCTCTCCTAACCTCCCCTAACCCTCTCCTAACCTCATTAACCCTCACCTAACCTCCCCTAACTCCCTTAACCCTCTCCTAGCCTCCCTTAACCCTCTCCTAGCCTCCTCTAACCCTCTCTTAACCTCCCCTAACTCCCTTAACCCTCCCATAAGCCCCCTAACCTTATCCTACCCTCCCCTAACCCTCCCTAACCCCCGTGCAGGCGGTGCAGGTGGCGGCTGCGACGCTGGGGGTGCCCCTGGAGCAGGTGAAGGTGAAGCCCACCAGTAACCTGACGGTGGCCAACTCTACCGTTACCGGGGGGTCCTACGGCTCCGACCTCGTGTGCCATGTGAGGGTCTTGGTGGGGTCTGATGGGGTCTGGTGAGGTCTGGTGAGGTCTGGTGAGGTCTTGGTGGGGTCTTGGTTAATAATAAATGTGTAACTTATGACATAATATTTGTATAACATAAAATCTGTTAATGACATACGACATATCATTTGTAAAACATAAAATTTGAATATAACATATGGTGTAACATGATATCTGTATGTAACACACGACACAACATATGCACGGGCAGGCCGTGCAGAAGTGCTGCGAGACGCTAAAGCAGCGGCTCGACGACTTCCAGAAGGCACAAGGCAAGGAGCTGGAGTGGCCACAACTGGTGAAGCTGGCCCTCATGATGGATGTGGACCTCACTGAGCGATACTGGTGAGCTTCACCAGATGTAGGTGTACCTTCTATCTTGCCCCGGTACCTTCTACCATCCCCTGGTACCTCGTACTATGATATGTCACCTTGTACCATGCCCTGGAACCTCGTATTAGGTTACCATATATGTTCTGCGAGTATCATGTACGCAAAAGTACTTTAACATGTACTGTATATATGTTCTGCCAGGAACATGTAGGCAAAAGTAGGTCACAAAATGTTTTTGTCTGCAAATTTTTACAATTATAGACTTTCATACCTCGCACTTGGCAGGACGTACGCCAAGGAACATCCCAAGAATTACATCATCTGGGGGGCCACTTGCATCGAAGTTGAGATCGACGTCCTCACCGGCATGCATGTAGTGAGTAACGAGCTCATTTATCGTACACACATTTTTTTTAACACGTACATGCTTGTATACATATATGCAATCATTATGCATATATTTGAACTTAATTGCGCTTACAGGCATATGTAATTTTTTTTCTTGTGTTTTTCTGTGCTCACTAGTACATTTGCGCGTATAGTTCTATCCCACCACTGCCACTACACACTAACTTGCATTTAGTAGCTTAGTATTTGCACTAGCAGCTCATATAATTGCGGTTTATTGAGCACACAAGCAGGTGTGATTTTTATTCATAAGCGTAGTTGTGTTCACCAGCACATTTGCGTGCTGCTAAGTAATCCAATCCCACCGCTGCCACTACTCATTCCCTTGTGTTTAGTAGCTCAATTACCACCCACGTTCGCAGATCCGACGTGCGGACGTGATAGAAGACGCGGGCCGCAGCCTGTCCCCCTACGTGGACATCGGACAGGTGGAGGGGGCCTTCGTGATGGGCCTGAGCCTCCTGACGACGGAGTACGTCCAGTTCGACGAGCAGACGGGCGGCAAACTCGTCACCGGCACCTGGGTCAGTTTTAGCCTGTTTGGCCTCTTAGTTGGGGACTGTTTGTTTGGGATCATTAGTTGGGACCTGCTAGTTGGGATCCGTTAGCTTGGGATCATTCATTGGGGCCCGTTCATTGGAGCCCGTTAGTTGGGGTTCTTATTCGTTCACGCATTGTTGGTTGTTTATTTGTATTGGAAAATTTTCGAACTCTATTACCATTTTTCTTGAATCAGATGATGATGACCCACTGTAGGCGTATGACGGTGATCCAACACACTGGTATAACGATGAATCACAACACTGATATGAGAGATATCAACCTCACTGGTATGGCACTGTTCCACCACACTACTTCTATTATTACAGGAGTACAAGCCGTTCACAGCCCTCGACATCCCAGCGGACCTGCGCATTACTCTCCTCCCCAACGCCCCAAATCCCAACGGGGTCCTGCGATCTAAAGGTGGGGGTGACAGGCATGATGGAGTGCAAATTGATAATTGGTGAGACTACAGGGTAAAAAATTTATAGTAGGAGTAATTATTGTACCAAGGGAGAATGACGATGTGCAAATTTGCAATGGGGGGACCATGAGCTGCAAATTCATTGTATTGTCGCAGTATATACAGTATATTTATACACATAATCAGAAGCTAGCAACATTGACGGACTAACGATACTAATAATATTGGTGAACTTGTAACAACACAGTGATAATGGTGAACTAGTAACAATAGGGGGATAGGTGAACTAGCAACAGTATAGAAACTGGAGGAATAGCAAAAGTAGTGCTATTGGAGAACTAGCAACAATAATGATACTGATTAATTAGCAACAACAACAACAACATTGACATACCATCAACAGTAATACAGGTACACCATTACTAAAAGCAACACTGATGCCATGGGGTGAACAAGTATTAGCAGTGATATCAAAGAACTAGTAATAAGATAACTATTAACACTAGCAACACTGGTATACCATTACTAAGATCAAAACTCACGCCCTTCGGCCCTTACAGCCACTGGGGAGCCGCCGCTGTGCATGGCGTACGGCGTGGTGACGGCGCTGCGGCAGGCCATCGCAGCGGCCAGGGCCGACACTGGCGTCACTGGCTGGTTTGACCTCCGTGAGTGTCCGCCTGGTGGTTTTGTGTCTGGTGCTTGTCCGTATTGTGCTTGTCCGTATTGTGCTTGTCCGTATTGCGCTTGTCCGTATTGTGCTTGTCCGTTTTGTGTTTGTCCGTATTGTGTTTGTCCGTATTCTGCTTGTCCGTATTGTGCTTGTCCGTATTGTGCTTGTCCGTATTGTGCTTGTCCGTATTGTGCTTGTCCGTATTGTGCTTGTCCGTATTGTGCTTGTCCGTATTGTGCTTGTCCGTATTGTGCTTGTCTATATTGTGCTTGTCCGTATTGTGCTTGTCCGTATTGTGCTTGTGTTACATTTTCATAAGCACTAAGTCAAAAATCAATCAAGGACAATTCCACAGTTCTCATACAAATTTCATGTCTCTTTCACTTGCTCAAAGTGTCCTTACCTTCAAATTTGGTGTTTTCAAGTTGTCATGAAGCGACACGCATCCATTCCTAATGTCTTCTCACTGTCAATATCAGCAACATTTGTGAGTTGTTAATCTTAGTATGAAGTACGAAGACATGTTGCAAAGATGGGCTTAAATGTGCGGGATATTTTAGGGTAAACCATAAATTTGTATTTAATTTTCATCCGTGGAAAGATTTTGGGGTTAATTTTAAATTAAGGTTCAACTTTAAACTATGGTTTATTTTGTCCGAACGCGAAAATTTGTGCGGTAATTTTGAATTTTTGTTTTATTTGCAGCGTCGCCGTTGACTGTAGAGCGCATCCAGCAGCTGTGTCTGGTGGACCGGGCCCAGTTTGAGCTCTGAATTCCACCAGTTGACCGCCCAGTTGACCGCCCAGTTGACGCTATAAGCTACAACTTTACCAGTTAATTCATAAGCACTGTAGCTCTCCGAGTTTGAGCAATAAGCTGCAACTCTGCCAGTTGACTGCCAGTTGACTGCAAAACTGCAACAGGCAGTTTTCTACTTTATGCATCAATCTAACGTTTTTATAGTTTATACCAGGAATCGAAATTCCATAATTTTTAGCCTATATGCATAATCTTCGTTTTGAGCGTACATAACTGTGTAATCAGAAGTTATTGTGATAAGATCTGCTTCTCCAGTTATTATATTGAACCTTAGTTTGCAGCGTATACGATAAACAGTTTTTCATGATTTGTATTTAGTTTTAGTTTACAGAGTATGCGATAAATCTTTCATTTATTACGTTAGCCTTTGTTTGCAAAGTTTGCGATAAACAATTTTCCAGTTCTGGTAAACCTTAGTCTACTGAGTATGCAGTAAACAGGAACTCGCCCCTTTTTGCACAGACTTAACTTTTCCCAGTTTACAATGTTGAGCCGTGATTTTCAAATGGGTAACTCACATTTGTAACCTCCATCATCAATTATTTTTTGCTGCGACAACATTTTAATGAAAGTTTCTGTTAATAAACTGTCAGTTTCCGACACTGCAAAACTGTCAATTTCTGACACTACAAAACTGCCAGTTTCTGGGGCCACAAACTTACCAGTTTCATAGGTTGCAGATCTGCCTGTTTGTTAGGTGGTAAGACCACCAGTTTCCCGAAAAAGAAACTGCTTTTTTCAGCTTACCGTTCTCATTAAAATACTCATTTGAAACGACCTTTAAGTCGAAGTGACTTTTGACTCAAGTCTGTCCCCGCGATCTTTTATTTTTAATTGCGTGACCAGGCTTTTTTTAATTTTTTTTTTAATTACGTGACCATTTTTAACATTTTTAACATTTTAACATTCAACATTTTAACATTTAACATTTTAACATTTAACATTTTAACATTTAACATTTTAACATTTAACATTTTAACATTTAACATTTTAACATTTAACGTTTTAACATTTAACATTTTAACATTTAACATTTTAACATTTAACATTTTAACATTTAACATTTTAACATTTTAAATTTTCACTGTTCCCTTTACCAATTTTACTGGCATCGAACTCAAAGTATTTTCTTACGGTTATTTGATGTGCATTCTTTTTTTTGTGGTTTAGGGAACAAAAAAGAAAAACAGACAAGGATTTGATAGAGGTTACCCGTGCTCAGGTGCGGGTATCCAGCCCACCCGCATTTTCTAGTGGTGGTGCCGTTAGTACACTCACTGCGACTACCATCATTTGTACAACCTGTTGTACTTGGATAGCGACTTGATTATTGTAATAGTTTATCGCCAATCAGAATTATTGTGGGTGGAACCGACGCGGGGGGCGCCTAGAGCACCTCGGTGCTCTAGGGTTTAAATTTCTTTTTCATTTTGATTTGCTACGCGTTTGT
>JACJUY010012264.1:0-14613 GCA_014220935.1 Platorchestia sp. MABIK | reverse complement strand
TGTTTTGACTATTTTACGAAGTTAATTCGCTGAAAAAAATCGTAAGGGTACCCCCTTATGACATTTTTCAGTCAAATTTCGCGGAAAAAATTTGAGTTATATCAATTTCTATTACAAATAGAGTTCATTTCTGGCATTCAACAACCAAGATAAGGTCGTTAGAACACGTATGAACGGCTGTTTTGACTATTTTACGAAGTTAATTTTCTGAAAAAAATCGTAAGGGTACCCCCTTATGACATTTTTCAGTCAAATTTTGCGAAAAAAATTTGAGTTCTATCAATTTCTATTACAAATAGAGTACATTTCTGGTATTCAACAATCAATATAATGTCGTTAAAACACGTATGAACGGCTGTTTTCACTATTTTACGAAGTCAATTTTCAGAAACAAATCGTAAGGGTACCCCTTATGACATTTTTCAGTCAAATTTCGCGAAAAAAATTTGATTTTTATCAATTTCTATTACAAATAGAGTACATTTCTGGCATTCAACAATCAAAATAAGGTCGTTAGAACACGTATGAACGGCTGTTTTGACTATTTTACGAAGATAATTTTCAGAAAAAAATCGTATGGGTACCCCCTTATGACATTTTTAAGTCAAATTTCGCGAAAAAAATTTGAGTTTTATCAATTTCTATTACAAATAGAGTACATTTCTGGCATTCAACAATCAAAATAAGGTCGTTAGAACACGTATGAACGGCTGTTTTGACTGTTTTACGAAGTTAATTTTCTGAAAAAAATCGTGAGGGTACCCCCCTTATGACATTTTTCAGTCAAATTTCGCGAAAAAAATTTGAGTTTTATCAATTTCTATTACAAATAGAGTACATTTCTGGCATTCAACAATCAATATAAGGTCGTTAAAACACGTATGAACGGCTGTTTTCACTATTTTACGAAGTCAATTTTCTGAAACAAATCGTAAGGGTACCCCCTTATGACATTTTTCAGTAAAATATCGCGTAAAAAATTTGAGTTTTATCAATTTTTATTACAAAAAGAGTTCATTTCTGGCATGCAACAATCAAAATAAGGTCGTTAGAACACGTATGAACGGCTGTTTTGACTATTATACGTAGTTAATTTTCTGAAAAAAATCGTATGGGTACCCCATTATGACATTTTTCAGTCAAATTTCGCGAAAAAAATTTGAGTTTTATCAATTTCTATTACAAATAGAGTACATTTCTGGCATTCAACAATCAATATAAGGTCGTTAAAACACGTATGAACGGCTGTTTTCACTATTTTACGAAGTCAATTTTCTGAAACAAATCGTAAGGGTACCTCCTTATGACATTTTTCAGTAAAATTACGCGAAAAAAATGTTGGTTTTATCAATTTCTATTACAAATAGAGTCCATTTCTGGCATTCAACAATCAAAATAAGGTCGTTAGAACACGTATGAACGGCTGTTTTGACTATTTTACGAAGTTAATTTTCCTAAAAAAATCGTAAAGGTACCCCCTTATGAAATTTTTCAGTCAAATTTCGCGAAAAAAAATTGAGTTTTATCAATTTCTATTACAAATAGAGTACATTTCGGGCATTCAACAATCAAAATAAGGTCGTTAGAACACGTATGAACGGCTGTTTTGACTATTTTACGGAATTAATTTTCTGAAAAAAATCGTATGGGTACCCCCATATGACATTTTTCAGTCAAATTTCGCGAAAAAAATGTGAGTTTTATCAATTTATATTACAAATAGAGTACATTTCTGGCATTCAACAATCAAAATAAGGTCGTTAGAACACGTATGAACGGCTGNATGACATTTTTCAGTAAAATTACGCGAAAAAAATGTTGGTTTTATCAATTTCTATTACAAATAGAGTTCATTTCTGGCATTCAACAATCAAAATAAGGTCGTTAGAACACGTATGAACGGCTGTTTCGACTATTATACGTAGTTAATTTTCTGAAAAAAATCGTAAGGGTACCCCTTATGACATTTTTCAGTCAAATTTCGCGATAAAAATTTGAGTTTTATCAATTTCTATTACAAATAGAGTACATTTCTGGCATTCAACAATCAAAATAAGGTCGTTAGAACACGTATGAACGGCTGTTTCGACTATTTTACGAAGTAAATTTTCTGAAAAAAATCGTAAGGGTACCCCCTTATGACATTTTTCAGTCAAATTTCGCGAAAAATATTTGAGTTTTATCAATTTCTATTACAAATAGAGTTCATTTCTGGCATTCAACAATCAAAATAAGGTTGTTAGAACACATATGAACGGCTGTTTTGACTATTTTACGAAGTTAATTTTCTGAAAAAAACGTAAGGGTACCCCCCCCTTATGACATTTTTCAGTCAAATTTCGCGAAAAAAATTTGAGTTTTATCAATATCTATTACAAATAGAGTAAATTTCTGGCATTCAACAATCAAAATAAGGTCGTTAGAACACGCATGAACGGCTGTTTTGACTATTTTACGAAGTTAATTTTCTGAAAAAAATTGTAGGGGTACCCCCTTATGACATTTTTCAGTCAAATTTTGCGAAAAAAAATTGAGTTTTATCAATTTCTATTACAAATAGAGTACATTTCTGGCATTCAAAAATCAAAATATGGTCATTAGAACACGTATGAACGGCTGTTTTGACTATTTTACGAAGGTAATTTTCTGAAAAAAATCGTAAGAAATGACATTTTTCAGTCAAATTTCGCGAAAAAAATTTGAGTTTTATCAATTTCTATTACAAATAGAGTACATTTCTGGCATTCAACTATCAAAATAAGGTCGTTAGAACACGTATGAACGGCTGTTTTGACTATTTTACGAAGTTAATTCTCTGAAAAAAATCGTAAGGGTACCCCCTTATGACACATTTCAGTCAAATTTCTCGAAAAAAATTTGAGTTGTATCAATTTCTTATACAAATAGAGTACATTTCTGGCATTCAACAATCAAATTAAGGTCGTTAGAACACGTATGAACGGCTGTTTTGACTATTTTACGAAGTTAATTTTCTGAAAAAAATCGTAAGTGTTCCCCCGTATGGTATTTTTCAAGGATATTTTGCAAGAAAAATCTGAGTTTTAGAAAGAAAATATGAGTTTAAGAATTGGGCTGACAGGGTTTTTCGACTAATTCACGAAGGTACTTGTCTGCAAAAAATCGTAAGGGTACCTCATATGTTTTTCACGGATATTTTTGAGCAAACATTTAAAATTTGAAATTCATCAATTTTCATTTCAAATAGAGATTTGTTCCCTTTTTTAATTCTCAGTTGCCTTAAGAATATCGCCTATCCTGTCAAAGATCATTTCTTCTGGTATACAAAGGAAAACTGCATGAAATTAGCGCTGTCGTGACTTTTTCCGTTATATTGAAATAGTTCACAAAAATTCGCTAGACTGCTACTCATAGTTCCGAATCGCTATTGTGTCTGGTCAAACTAAAGTTCCCTGTTTTTCTTCCCGGGTTACAGAGCACTTATTCTACAAGATTAGATGAAATTAAACCTAACATCAATCAAAATCATCAGTATTACAACTGCACTAGTCATTTGTTTGCATATACAATTGCTGCTTTTAATTATCTCCTCAGTAAATCTTCACTCCAGAATGAATGGCACAACACGCAGCAACAGGAAAAAAAGCGCTTCTTGCAGAAATTTACTCATTTGGATTTCAATTACTTTCAATTGTTATTTTCCTAAATTTACTTGTAAATTGATACTAGAGCAACTGTAACATTAGTGTTCAGATATTCGGCTTTAATTTTAATTACTTTCGTCGCCGTACACTTTTAAACTTGAAAGTTGTTGTTTCACGTTTTTTGGAGCTTCGGAGAGGATTTCATGCGTTAAAGTTCAAAATCTAAAGTTCTAGTCACGGAAACGGAATCACTCGAACACCGGATAATCATCCGTTTTGTACTAATGCTGATTTTACTACCAAGGGATAATCTATTATTTTACACCTAAGTAGTCCCTCAGTTATTAAATTCTGAAGCTCACATACCGAGCCGAATTTTTTTTGCTGAAAGAATTTTGGTTGACGGCAGTACAACTTTACATATTCCAAGCTCTATATCCGTAGCAAGTACCTCAGAGAAGAGAACACGTGTGATTGCTCAGTTGGTGTTTTATAAATAATTAAATTTGTCTGATTGACACATAAACCCAGTTTTAAAAAAAGTTTAACAGTAACCACGAAACACCAACACATAGGATGATTACTTGGATTAATAAGTAATATTCGGTTAACTTCTCTATCAAGACGTGTTTGCTGCATGACTAAATTTGTTTTAAATCAAAGAATAAAGTAAAATAGTGTATTGATATAGAATGAAATACTTTTCGAGACTTAATTCGAAATCAGTTGTTTGAGTCATACCGCGTACAGTTCTCAAACAATTACTTCAGCGTTCAGTAATTTGCCTAGTAAATAGTTTGATGGCTAGAAAATCACATTTTAAAAAAGATAGACCGTCATTCCAGTTTTGCACTCGTAATTTTTTAACCGAGTATGTGCAGCCTCTCTGGTGTTTATAGGAGACAGGAAAACTGGTAGAAAAGGGAAAACGCTAGAAAGAGAATTCATTTACTCGTTGAATTTAGTCGTCATTCAGTGCGTGTTCTTAAACAAAGAAGTTGAAAATAAAATAGATTCTTTAATAACGGAGCAACCAATCGGGATGCCTCCTTAAAAAAGGTTCGAAAAATTCACATAAGTATAACGCATGACAATTTAGCCTCTAAATTGTTCCAGCAGCTCAAGTGAACTTTTTCGATTTTTCGAAGCAGATTTTCGATCACAGTGCGCAAGGTTTTGGGTCCTTGATTTCATAAAAAAAAACATAAAATAGCTGTTATTGTAAATTATAATGCAAGAAAAGTTGTAAACGTTCATTTTGTGTTACTTTATGGTTGCCTTAAATTTTGAACAAACACGGATAAACATTTAACGTACGTTGAATTCATTTCTCATCAGCCATAAAAAATTAAGATATATTTCCCTTCAACCGCAAAATCTCATCGTCCGGATAAGTACCAAAATTCACACAGGTACCCTTTTATTTAATAATAATAATAATAAAAATAATAATAATAATGAACTCATTTAACGACAGCTTCGGTCATAGACTATTTAGCTGTCGCTTTGGCGAGTTTGCCGAAGTCGCAATACAACACGTGCCCTCCAAGATAATTATTGTTACCCTGTACGAGTCTCGATCTAGTGACTGGTTGTTGCACGTTTTTTCGGGTAGGTTTCATTTGCGAGGTTGTGCATATAAGTGGAGGATTATTACACTGACCGTTGACAGGTTTAAATACTTCAATGTTGTAACCTCGAGTAGCACAAGAGGCAGCAAACATAGGCCCGCTAGTGACTCAGCAACCAAGACCACACCGCACCGAAACACACAATTTCAACACCAACCTTCACATCTCCACAGTAAAGAGTTCTATGTAATCGTAATTACTGTGGTCATCATGACAGACATTACAGGATATGACAACAGCCAACATGAACTCAGTTTTAAATGTCATATTAACCCTGGATTAAAACATCTCAATCCCGACTGATCTTAATATGATCATCCACCACACCACGCATCGTCCGAGCTCACTGGGCAGCAAAACCCCGTAGGGGATTTCAGCTGCCCACTCATTAATGGCCGGGCGCCTCACCCACGCTGAAACCCCCGGGGTGCCAACACAGCGCGCCCGGCCATATTGCGCGTTCATCGTTTATACTGCGAAAACAAAGACATCCTCCGCTGAAGCAGTTAGCATTATTTAAGGAATTAGGGTGGATTATTCCACAGACACTTCAATCGTCGACACATTGAAAGTTGTGTGCATTACTTTCCTTGGACATTCCAGACTTCATATCTTCGAGTTACGATCTCTTCAGAATTCTGGAGTTGTTTCTCTCGTTGATGTATATCGAAAGCATCATCCCACGATCTACCGCTTTTTAATTGAAATTGTTTATTTCAGCTAAGGGTAGCATTCCAATTTGCAGAGTATGGAGTATGTTTGCAATGATTTACGGCAGGTATACTATTTTAATTAGCTGTTGTTTTCAAGCGCATACCTCGACAGAATGGTAAATTTAGAAGTTTGCGAATAGATTGATTGCTTTTATACACTCAAGCACTTTGTGTACCGGACCACCATCCCTCAGCAAGTGACCGACACCACTCCCATCAAACCCCTCGCGAAGGATTCTTTCACTTGGTTGCTGCAAAGCAGGACATACTTCTATGATGTGTTTGACAGTAAAAACTGCATCTCCGCACCATCCGCACAAGGGTCGCTGGCCATGGGCATCTGGATTCAGCAAGTAGCTGTGGGTCAGGGCAGTATGTTTCAGTCGTAGTCTGTTTATCACGACCTCCTCTAGGCGATTGTACTTGTGTTTGCTGACCTTCCACCTAGCAGGGTTATTCTATCTCATTGAGATCGCTCTGCTCCCACTGCCACTCATCATTCCACAGTTCAAATGTCTTCCTTCTTATTAACTAATACCAATCTTTGTAAGGAACGAGGGAAAATCATTGGTCTCGTTGCTACAATCTATGACTTTTTAATAATTTCCGAGCAATCAAAAGAAGACTAACCCATCAAAGTTTCAGGGCACGGATCAAGCATTTGCTGCATTAGAAGCGATTTGTCCTGCTGTCTAAAAGCGTTTGATCAAATCCAGAATTGTTTACCTATGCATAAACTGCTTACGAGCCAAGGATAACACTTGGGTCCGAGCAAAGAATTCATATCCATCTAGAAATAGAGTCGTATCTCAAGTTACACTAACTCCGAAAAGTAAAAAGTTAACTTCAAGATTTACATCAATATGAAAAAAATTTTAAACTCGACTGAGTCTACACCATGAGTAAAAACTTAGCAATAACCTATTGGTTGCAACATTTCACACTTTATGAGGGAACTATTGTTTAATTCAACAACGGTGAAAAAAGTGATATTCTGATCAACAGATGAGTTGCCGCAAAAGCCCAATTGTTCATTGATTTCTTCACGGTGACAAAGTCTTCACATCATACTATGACTCAATAAAAAAATTTTAAGTGATTTGTTCTTCAGATAAAATTAAGTAGAGATATATTTATGACCCTGAGATATTTGATCAATTCTAGTTTGGTCTCGGTTAATAATTTGATGTTACTGCAATCAGAATTCGGTGAGTTGCCACCACGCATCAGGGTCCCATCGGATGTTTGATTCGAACTGAAAATTTCGTTACGTTCAGAGCAGGTTACAGCGGGCAAGCAAAAACAATTCAAGAAATCATTTGCCCGTGCATCAGGGACTAGTGTGCGGGTGGCGCTTGCTTTAAATTGGCATTATTCAAATTTTCAAGTATTTGAAAACATTTAAAATCTTCACATCAGTGAAGCTTGAAGTGTTCATCGTAGTGGTCTGTGCGAACTTATGACGGATGCTATTAAAAGCGTCCATTCATGAAGATCAGTCGGTCTTGGGAAAGCTGAGTGTAAACGAATGAGGTGGTAAAAACGGTGAAAAAAAACAATCTTTGAGTCTAGATGTCTGGAAATAGTGGAGAGAAATGAGAAAAATATGAGTGTACTTCCTTTACAATTCTGAGTGGGTGCTTAGCGGCCTGATAAACAACGCCACCTAAACGAAGAGATCCAGAAAGAGAAAATGTGTGTACAAAAAAATTGAAGCACTCCTGAACAAGCGAGTATAATTCTACGAAGATATGACGAGAGGAATGTAAAGAAAAAAGCGCTGTAGAGCATCTCATTATAGTAGAATTATCGTCGGCTCCGCCCTCGCGTTCTGTGTAGACCGTTCTATTTAGATAGGATCCGCTTTGCGGAGATCGCTTGGTGATTTGTAGGAAGACTTCACGAAAATCCAGTCGTTGACCAGTCCTACTGATTTTGCGATTCCTTTGTGGACCCAATATCCTTTGCCTTCCATGTACCTCCTGAGGACGGCTCTGCCTTTTGGGCCGTGAGCAAACTCCACGGAGAGCGTCTGCAGCATTTCAGAAACAAACAAGGCAAGAGTTCCTTTATTATAACAGTGGCTTCGAACGGTTGAAATACAGCACCAAAGCTTACGATATTTCCATTAAAAGGAAATTTCATTTATTACAGTGCCTATGTGACAAATGGAAAATAATATCAGTGATTTTGGTGAAATTCATGAAGTCCTTCAGAAGCTGGATTTAAAAAAAATACACTTTAACTCTGACGCTTCTAGATGCCTTGAACACATATTAGGTGCTAAAATTAAGTGTTCCCCAAAGTAATTAAGTTCAACCCATAAAATTCAATTGGAAAAACAGTTTAGAATCAGAGTGAATTTTTACAGCGGTGTGTCAGAAACCTAGTTGATTTCAAACACCTGTTTCATTTTTTAATAGTAACATTTCTTTCCTTCATAAAACACACAACTACAAAATGACTTTGGCAAGCAGACACTTGATTTTTTAATGATTGTCTCGGAGCCATGAAACTAATCGAATTTGATTTCACATCGACCGAGTACTTTTTGCAATAATTTCAACAACAAACTACGAGTTCTGCTGCATTCATGCAATGTATAGAGGAACTAACAACCATTTGCTACATTTGTTGTGATGTTTTTTGCTTCTTCTCTGCTATGCTAGCTTCAGCTAGTTAATTCAAAAACACATTGACAATAATAAATTACCAGAACTGCCACAAGGTTATACAGCATCACAGTAACATTCTGAGCCCAAAGGGGAGGAAAGAGCGATATTTATCAATCACCAGAGAACTAGCAATGACGTCAGAATCATGTGTCATGGAATGCATGTATCCGATCAGAAACGTACCTTAATATCGACTTTATCCCACGGTATCGTTTCGAGAACGTCCAGCTCAAATCCTTCTACGTCGAGGCTGAAGTAATGAACAGTAGTCAAGTTGAGGGCCAGCCAAAGGGAGTAGAAAGGTAGACACTGCACTTCTACCAAACCTGGTTTTTTGGCACCCGCGTCCACATCGTAGCTGCTGATCTTGCCCAAGTTGAAATGTTGCTTAAACATCACCTAAAACAACAGGTAGCATTCAGAATAGGTCTTTGGATAAATTATTTGTAAATAAAATTGTAATCGTCAACAGGAAAGTTCAATATCAGTGAATGTTTCGACAATTGTTCAACCTCTAACGCTGTCATTAAACTAGTCAGGCACTTTTTAAAACCAGTCCATAGCAAGAAACGTATTTTTGGGGACCGTACACCTTATACAACTTTTCTTGTATATGTGAACCAATGCCTATGAACTTTAATAGACTGGTAAAACGCAAAAAAAAAGGGTCATCTATGGGTAAATTTACGATACGCCTCTTAGAAAATGAGTTACGGCAAAGAAAACGGAATTTAAAGGGGTGCACAGCAAACTTTGCTCCTACTACAAATTTTGGCCTATAGACATGAAACAAGTTTCATTTGAAAGATATACATTTGGGCTAGAACGCCGAGGTAGGAATTTTTTTAACTCGTCTTGGTTTTGGAGATATTTTTAATAAAAACAAATTTTGGAAAATTTCCTAAAAAAATTTTTGTAAGTTTGACGATCTGCTATTTTCTACCAAACTCAATAATTTTAAATTACTGCCTCAGTGGCGTTGCCCTATAATTCTTCTCTAAAAAAAATTATTTAAACTTTCTACATCAAAAATTGTAGCAGTAGGATTTGGCGTGACGGAAATTTTATGTTTCTGCGGAAGCAAAAAAAATAAAAGGACATTTTCGAAAACAAACATTTTTTGTTGGTAAATGATTTTTTTTCGTTCATTTTTTGTTTTTGTGACTAAAAAAGTTTCAAAAGTTTCCTTGTTCATAAGTGAAAAGGTTTTCTTTCATCTCACCTTCACCGCCACTTTACCCCCCACAGTGAGCGTTCTATTGCCTGTACGCCTGTAAAATGTATTGTGGATGTTCAGCGCATGTTCAACTACAACTGAAAGCCGAAAAATTTTGGCTTGAAAAAATTTTCTTTGCCCAAACAAAGGTGTACGGTGTCCTCAACGCGTCAACCTCATTGAAAGAATCTTTTCTTTTTTTAACACAGAATACTATCTTCTAAGTAATTAATACGTTAAGTGCGGCGGGTTAAAGTGAAGTTCAATATTTAATTCAAATTAAAGTTAATTTTAGAGATCCATTTTGGAAGTAACAAACATTAAATAGATCGCACCTTCATTTATTTTCATTAAGCATGGATTGAAATTGAGTTAGCGACTGCTGGTCGGTCAGCAGTATTATGAAAAAACCCTCAGTGACCACCGGTGGGTCACGTCGAACACAAAGTGTTAAGCAACAGAAGCTAAAGTAGGGTGCAGCTTTCAGTTTGATGTACTTGGAGACAGGGTGAAATATTGTGTGTTTGGAGAGGTAAGGATCATTCAAAGCGTTCAATTATCAATGAAACTTTCTTATAAATCCATCACCGTTTACCGCATGCTGGCAGAGGTTTCCTATTGCAACTCATGTTCTGGTTTGTTTAAATCTAGAGCCTGGAAGTCAATCTCTGACACTATAGATGCGTTCGATTAATTCAGTAAAATGAAATGGGTATTTATACATTCCGCATGATACTTATGTAAACGCTGCCCTATGCGCCACATTCTGATAGTAAACGGAGAAGCTTTTCTCGCGCGTAGCTAATATTCAATACAGGAATTACTGTAACACTTAATATTAAAAAGATGAGTCGTGCTGCGCAAGCGGCAAATTTCATCGACTATTGGACTAGTGAGGAAATTCACCAGTAATTTTATTTTACCTTAACTGTGTACGTCACCCGCAGAACACCGAAGACTTCACTTAATAAACACTCAAACAAAAACTCAGAAAAAATCTTACTTCTCAGCCTTTGCGCAGTGAAAGCCTCGCTCCAAGCACTTCGTTTAAAACCCTCCAAACCCACTTTCAAACGTCCATCGCATTTCGGTGAATTTACTTCACAAGGTGACCGCCTACAAGGCCAGTCCCACCCACCGAGTGCGGGTAGGGCTTGGTGCTGAGGCAGGCGTTGGAAGTCCAGGCCTTCCTGCGCTTCTGGACGACCATCTCGTAGTTCTTGGGGTCGCCCTCGACCAGCAGCCCCGTCCAGCCGAACTGCTTCTCGAACACCAGCGAGTTGGAGCGCGTCTCACCGTCCAGCGCACCGCACTCCACGAAGAAACCGCCGCGCTGTTGAAAGGAAAATAATAGAAAAGCCGTTCGCGTAAATGAAACCTGATGCATGGAATGCGTTACTTCTAATTGGATTTTGAATGTTTCTCAGCATAATGGGCCTATGGCTGTTAAAAGCAAATAAACGCGGTTAAAAGCAAATAAACGCGGTTAAAAGCAAATAAACGCGGTTAAAAGCAAATAATGACAGTTGAAAGAAAAGTATATTTGGGCGAATAAAATCTGATGCATGGACTGTGTTACTTTTAATCGGATTTTGAATATTTCGTAACATAATGGTCTAAAATTAATTGACACAAAAGGAAGAAAAAAATGGATGTCAGCAAAATGTTGATGCATGAAATGCGTAACAACCAATTTGACTTTTGAACATTTCATAATATAGAGGTCCTAAATAGATACTGCGCATGCACACTATTGCTGATGTTCTAGTTCACTTCAGCACACGTACTAGTGCTGACTAACTACCTCACAGCACCCGGTAGCCAGCACTAGCAGGAAAGCAGCACTCACCAGCCCTCCCAGCACCTCCCTGATGGCGGTCGACTGCCCCTGGGAAGGGTCGTCGTTCCCTCCAGTCAGCGCGTAGGGTGCAGACGACGGCGGATGCAGGTACTCGGAGCGAATTTTCTGCAATATCGCTGCTGCAATAAATGCTCAGATCGCTGTAATCAAAGGCTGAATTCTCGTTCAGTAATGTATTATTGAATGAGTGGAGGGAGACATTTTTTCGCAGTGTAGTCATCTCAAAGTTCACATTTTAAAATGTGCATTCTACAATCATCTCACAGTTAACCTATTAAAATACTGGCGCTGCAATCATCTCAAAGTTCACCCATACAAATTTTCATGCTACAATCACTGCTAAGTTCCCATACAAAATGTTCAGAATTCTGCAAGATTTTAAGTTGAATGTAAAGCTTCCTCAAACGACAAGCACAACTAGCAAAAATTGGGTCTAAAATACGGATGATTATAATAATAATGAGAGATGTTGATACCATCAACATTTAAGCACGGATGCGGGTCCTTTCCTGCTCCCCTCTACGTATGTTGTCTGCGACCGGAAGATCAATTGAAGAGCTTATCATTAAGGTAAGTCAATTGCAAAACAAAAGAAAATATGGAGCTGAAATCTAAACAAAAATATCCCACGCGTAATGTATATGAAAGCAATTAAAAGGAAGTTGCGAACTAACGTATATTCCAAAAGCCATAACTGTGTGGCAAATATTGCACGAATTGAGGTCACCGCTATTATGTGTGAAACTACTTTCGCTTTTTAATGCATGACCGTACGATAATGCAACAATCCCCTTTAAATGTATATTATACTACAATTTCTAAGCCATGAACACACATTAGTTCTACACATATGATGATACCAGTGTGTAATGTTTATAAAAATCGTAGGAGTGCTGAGCCTTATATTATGTCTTATCTAACGTAGAGTTGCGAGAGACAACCCTTATTGGAAATAGCGTTGTTTCAATCCTTTAAACTTCTACTCTGAAATGTCTAAATGTTTGTATTGCAGTTTCCAATGATTTATGGGAACAAATTCATAAATTTTTATCCCATAGGTGGCCATGAGAACTTGAATGGTTGCAAAAATATGATAGTGATGTGAAATGTTTCTATGGGTTTAACTGTTTAAACTCTACGGAAGTAAGGAGCTATGTTTCACTATCAAATCTCATTTCTGAAATCATCTTTGAAAAATTTTTTGTAGCGTTCAGTGATCATTGGACTCTCAAAATCGACTGAAATAAAAAACTCCAACAGATATTATTTCCCAGAAGTTTGAATTAAAAATTTGGAATAGCCGATGCACGAGGAATTTCTTAAGGTAGAACTTACGTTTCGATTTCATAATTTTTTTTTAGAATTTAACACCGACGACCATCAAAATTATGCGAGAGGTTGCCGAAGTCAAAAGATTCGAACGAGAAGCTCAGGTTTTCAAAATACAATGGCACTGATGTTTACGGCCCACAGAGCTGCATCACACACGCTAACATCGGCAGGCCCACACAACATCACGGAGATGTAAATAAAGATCCTTTAAGGTGCATTTGATGGCAATAAAACACTTTTACTCTCAGCTGGAATAACTTGAAGACGTTGGAACAATAATTTAAACGAAAAACTTAAACTAACTTCAGTAAAACATTTACCATCTGAACTCTTTTGAGGTCCTAATTGGAGACACAATCCAAATCTCTCGTGGTGCGGACCACCAACTAATTATTGAACATTTTAACACTGGAAACAAACAAAAAACAAATGAATTCTACAAACTATAACGGAGGGCAACCGTAAATTCGACAAATTACGGACCTGTATGAGCTTCGGGTGGTGGTGCGGGATCGCGGCTTTGCCATCAATACCCTAAAATTCTTACACAAGAAACCTTCCTCAACCCTCACAAATATCAAACCACAACATTTAAATTGTTGAATTAGAAGAAACAGCAAACAGCATCCAAATACACCCAAAAACAAGCATTTCATGACTGTACTTTCACTAGTCCCGCTCATCAAAAGAAAGACGGACCTGTATGAGCTTTGGGTGGTGCTGCGGTAACCCAGCTTTGCCATAAATTTCCAGAAATTCTTCCACAAGACCTACACAAAACATTCCTAAACCCTTACAAACATCAAATTGCAACATTGTTGAATTAGAAGCTGTAACAAACGCTATACAAATACACCAGAAAAAACAGCATTTCATGACTCTACTTTCACTAGTCCCGCTCCCTCAAAAGCTAGACGGACCTGTATGAGCTTGGGGTGGTTCTGCGGGAGCGCGGCGGTTCCCCGCATCACGTCGGAGATGTCGAGGGCGACCTGGTCGGCTGTGAGCGGCGCAGGACACTCCGCCGACCGCAGCGCCGGCAGCAGCGCGCTCACCGACACCACTGAGGGAAGGAAGGGTTGGTTGTTTAATGGAGTGTGTGTGTTGGTAGTTATGGGTATAAAGAAGTTCGGAGTTGCTTCATTGAGAGGGCAAATAGGTGCAGGGCGCTCACCGACGCCACTGCGGGGGGCAACAAGAGTGAACCTTGTTAGTTATCTAATGGTAGGTGTGCGTTGGAGGTTTATGCGTTCAGAGAAGAACAGGGTTGTTCTATTGAGACGGCAAATAAGTACAGGGCGCTCATCGACACCACTGAGGGAGGAGAGGCTTTATGATAGAAGGCATATGAGTGTGTTGGAGGTTTATGCGTACAGAGAAGTAAAGAGTTGCATTATAGAAAGGACAAATAAAAGCAGGGTGCTCACCGACACCACTGAGGGAGCAATGGAAGTGTGCTTTGTTAGTTATCTGATAGAATGATAACGCATGACTGCGTGTGTGTGTGTGTGTGTGTGTGTGTGTGTGTGTGTGTGTGTGTGTGTGTGTGTGTGTGTGTGTGT
>JACJUY010012263.1:0-22955 GCA_014220935.1 Platorchestia sp. MABIK | reverse complement strand
TCTGTAAGGTATAACTTCCACTTACACCCTTCCCATCCCTCCCATCCTTGTAATCACTTCTTTAAATAAATTTTCACTCATACGCAGTATAATGAAACGGCCGTTCTCCCACTATAAATACATCTACTCCGTATAGTTAGCGAAAATGAGCACATACTGGAGAAAGAATTGTTATAGAAATTTTCCTCGGGTGAACATCCGAGCAATTAAGATAGCGTCACAGTAAGGAAGACGGACACCGAGGAGAAAATAGTAACTAACTGCAAACTACTTCCCATTTTGCGAGACCATGTAGTATATATTCCTAGCACTGTGTGAAGGCATCTTAGGTTCTTCCAAGGATGTGTGTACGAGGATGAGTAAATGTGTCTGTGTGTGTGGGGGGGTAGGTTGTGTTTCTTTTGTTTCAGATTTTTCATTCCAGATTATATAATATTACTTAAAACTAAGATACCTAAAATAAGTGACTCATTAATGTGACTCTGGTTAGCATGCTTCAGGAACTTCCTACGGTGGGGAATCCTACCCAATCAATATTACCTGCACTCAGAGTGGTCAAGACTTGAGGCTGCATGAGCTTGTACTCAAAGCCTCGATTAACCTTGAGTGAACAACAACAACAAGATGGTTTATTTGGCACTTCAAGTTTTTTCCTCAAGCAACTTTCAGCAGAATAAGGATTATTATTATGATCACATTAAGGATTTTTTGGACTTGCACACTGAGAATTTTGACAGCTCCTGTCGTTTTCAGATTGAGAAGTGCTTTCAGACGTTGTTTGTAAGGTTTAACTGGATGTTGAAGTGCCTGGAAGACAGATTGAAATTCTTGTAGTGACATTTTCAGGTGTTTGAGAAGATGCAAAAGTAACATTATGGACACTTCAATTGGCAGCTTTATCAACCAATTTAGAGGCAAAAGAGGCTTTTTCTTGTGACTGAAGGGCTGGAACAAAATCTCTTGGCGGCCGACGGAGGGTTGAACAAGATCTCTTCGTGGCTGCTTGAGAGGTTGAGCATGTCTTCTTCGTGGCTGCTTGATGGGTTGAGCATGCTTTCTTTGTAGCTGCTTGGGTAGAACATTTTTGATAATCTGTTGATTCACATGCTGTATCAAGTTGATTAGCAAGTGAAAACTTGCATTCTATCATTGTAGTGGATGAAGTGCAAAGCCCCGTCTTCATTGAAGGTGAAACATCTAAGGCAGTGACTGACAACCTGCATAGGTTGATTGGATGCCACATGGTCCACCTGCACAATAAAGAGGAAAATACAGAGAATGTACACAATTTGGGTCCATTTTTAAACTATTATTACTTTTTTTGGTCAGTTCCAATGAAAACAAGTTTTTTTCTGAGGAAAATATGTTTAAAAATCACAAATTACAACAAAGAACATCAAATGGAAACACTTAACCTCCACTGATTTTAATTATTAGTGTATTTTTTAGAATGATGATTCAGTTGTGGTTCACAATGTAGATTGTCCATGAAATATGGATTGTTGCTATATATACGTGTAATCCTAGTGTACTCAAAACCAAAAATGAAAAGAGAATTGAAGATTTAGTCAAAAATCATTATGATAATTAAGGAAAAAATGACAAATGCATAGATTAGATTATTAGTTAGTTTAAGTCTCCATATCCGCAACAAATGCAATCCAAAGAGAAGGAGGAAGAAGGAACCATTAATATGGAGTTAAGGCAATGCAGAATCCATGCTGAAAGAGCAAAGAAACAGTAAGATGAGAAAGAAGTTCATGAAACAAGATCAAAGTTGAAGAAAGTAATAGGTGCTTAAAAACTGGATAGCAGTGAACCGGAAAAAAATGGTTCTTAACAAAACCAACACCTATTTTATTCTACCAAAAAAAAGCCTACTTAACCCTTAACTTAGAAAAAGGATTTTTACTCAGTCATCGATGTTCAACATTGTATCTACTTGGCAATCAGTGTTCAAAATTTGTAAAAATCATCAACAAGTGAATTTGTGCTACATTTTCACAAAAACAATCCGGAATTATTCAACGGCACATGTCACTTGAATGAAGCATTTCTACTTCAATTGTGAAATTCATTTTACACAACTGGAAGTCTAAAGCACAGTGGTCTGACGTTAGTTGAATACTTTAAAAAAGCCTTGCATTTCTTTTTGATGCATATACATAAAATGAAGTAACCTCATGAACTATCAGATTGACACAAGTTTACATTTTGTTATCAATTTAGCACTGCACTTCTGCATTTGTGTTCAACAAATTAGAGAAAACATGAACCCTATGAAGTGGTAATAGGAAATTTTGAAAAGCAATAAATACCCAAATCCATAACACATTTATAATGACAGGAATCCCAAAAAATCATCAACTCAAATACGTGAGTTTTCCTACACACTCATATTCTTTACTTTTCTCAAGCCCTTTCACTTTAAAATAATGGCAAATAAAATATTTGCTGAGAGCATGAATGTTAAATTCATCTTCACTCTCATTTTTTCACATTTCTACTTCTCTTCTAACCACTAAAACTAAGTCTATTGCTATTTTCAATCTTGAAGCCTACCATATTAGCCCATTACGAGTGATTATAATTAATGAATTCAAATAATTTATTCTAAATTGATCAACCCCCTTCAGCACCTTTGCTGCCCATTGCCACCGGTATACCAACATTGAAATTTAAAGGCCACCATTAGATTTTGCTGCAAACTCATTTTTTACATTCAAGTATGACTCCCTTGTAAACATACTATCCATGTTATGTGCCATTCATTTTTATGCAGGAAAAATTATTATACATTCATAAGATTGCATATTGTCACAACACTCATTATCAAAGTTTCAACACTTCTTGAATCACTCTCTGCAATTATCTTCAGAAATATCTAATTACAAACTATTAATTTTAAACCAATCCAACCATTTGACAATCTAACTTCATCATTCTTTCATACTTGACTTGTGGAAGAAAAATATTGCAAATTGTAAGCCATTTAGTAATTTGAATAAGTTATCATTACCTGAATACATTTTATTTAATACTTGTTTGACAGGTTTGAATAAATAAATTTTTTGTGAATGACATATTTACATGAGGAAAACATTTTATGCCCTTAGCAGGCACATCAAATGATTGCCACTGCAAAGTAACTTTAAATTTTTCCCAACAACTTTTACTTTTATACCATTTTTTCACTGTTGCTAATTGTATAAAAAGCTTGAAAGATATTTTGTGATATAAGCTATAATTATTAATTTAGATGATAAATTTGTTAATGACAGGAGTATGCATTTTCTGCTTTATATCTTAAATGGTTAACTCGTCAACCAATTTAAAAATGAATACCATGAACTGTAATTAACATGTTTATATCCTGATTTTACTTTCATATTTTTCACATTTCTATTTGACCATGGTTACAAATCAGTAAATTGAAAAAATATTTTAACTATTTCTATAAGCATGTGACAACATTCAATTTCTTGAATTGTTTCTCCAAGTAAAGCCTTTGTGTTGTACTATATGGTTTGATGAGATAGGTTATGTATGGTTAGGATTGTTTCTCAATGCCTCATAAAAAGATTACAGAGCTTGAAAATATCAGTTGTGCATAATACCATTCTGATGTGAGATAAGTTAGATTGAAGTAATGATAATTCGGATTATCTCAAATAAATTTTAAACAAGCATGATTAACTAAGATCAAAAACTTGGCCTATAATATGCTCAAGTTATAAGATTAAGATTATGATAATAAGTTAGTTTAAGCCTCCCTAACTACTACAAAAAAAGAGTGTATCAAAGAGGAATCCAAGTTGAAAAAAAAATTCACATGTTATACTCAGTTCATTGAAACACATTCATAATAGCATTGTAGATTTATCAATTGTCAAGCCATAAAAACATTTTTACTTGTTAAAAATTGAGTATAAGTCTACAATTTGAATGATTTTAAAAATGTTTTCTTAATTTAAACAAACACAATTCGAATTTCTTAATTAGTATTTAAATAACTATTTTAAAAGATATCCAGAATTGAAAGAATATGCCACCACCTTAAGGCAATTATAGACGTGCGGAGTTCTTAACGTCAGTTGACTACTGGTGTACACATGAAGCCACGCCCATGAGAGTAACTGCGTGCGCAACTGCAGCCGATGCATATACACGTAGTAGTAACCACTTGCAGTCAACGCAGTATCTCGCAAGCTTTCGTAGACGCTGCATGTCGTCATCTGATGATGGCGAAGAGCTAGCTTTGTGTGTGATTGCAGTACGAAATAAAACACTAGAAATAATTTGTGTATTTCTAGATATTGAACCTCCTGATTTACTAAATTTAATATTGTTTGTATTTGTATACATATATTTATGTATAATACATATTGCAATTGAAAATTTTTCAATAAAAGTATTGTATGCAATCTCTCTTTACTTACAAATTTAAAGAAAAGGATCTGAAAAATTACCTTAAAAGTTTCACTTCCCTAAGCACTTTACCCAAATCAGGACTATTGGACGATGTATGTTGCATGTAACATACCTAAGATAAAAATGATGTAGTTTGGTAGATATCATCTCTAAAAATAAGGAAGATCGTAACACCATAGTTTTGGTTTGTACATGTCATCAGTTCCAGAAACAGACTTCTTTGTTTTCTTCATAGCCATATTTTCCGTTCTGTATTGTCTTCATAGAGTTTAAATTTTAGATTTTATTGCATCTACCGTGTAATTTGGGAGACTCTCTGAAATTTTCCGATAAGCGTCATCTCTAGAGTTTATATTTTTATATTCTTGCAGTTTATTATTCCACAAACATGGAAAATCTTTGTACATCTCAATGAATGTCACAACATTATCTCTTGAGAACGCCATTGCGTGCACGTCACGAATGTCTGCTCAGCACTAACCACATTATTACCACCGGCAACCTTGCAGTCAATAGAATCAAGACATGCTTGATCGCTGATGTTGACTACAGCGTGGCTGCGAGTAGTCAAAAAGTGGGCGGGGCGTTGAGCAAATGGGCGGCGTTTACTGCACCAGTAGTCAACTGACGTTAAGAACTCCGCACGTCTATAATGGCCTTTAGATGGTTGGCAAACTAACCTTACAGAAACCCAAAGTAAATTAATGTAAATTTGTTCATCAGCAATCATTTTCTCAGTCAAAATTTTTCAATGTATGGATGCACGTAATGATTGACAATTCAAATAATGGTAACAAATAAGGTCAATATTGATTTTAATGTTGTCAATGATTTTAATAATTTTGTTGCCAAGAATCACTAAAGAAACACATTTAAAAACGTCATTCCTGAATGACATTCTGCTCGCTGATGCATTTATTTTAGTTATTCAACTTTTAAATTTTTGTGTTCCATAGCACTTCCAGTCAGTTTCACGCTTGAGCTGGAGCTGCTTGAGTACGTTTGGGTACTTTATAATTTATTATTAGCTGACTCTGCGGAGCCTGAACCCACTTCTAGGATGTTTTGGTTAATAACACAATAAAGGTTTTTACCCAAAAATATTAGCGGGACTGGAATAGTGAATACTTGAATATACGGTATTCACTCCTACGGTTTTGCTAATGTTCCATGGTGGCCGCCATATTGAAATTGATGTGAACTGCATATCGATTTCAGTATTCACTACCCTAGCTCCGTTAATATTTTTGTGTGATAACCTTTATTGCGTTATTAACTAAAATATCCTAGAAGTGGGTTCAGGCCCCGCAGGCTCCGCGAGGTCGACTAATATCAAATTACGCCATATTTTGCAAAAACAATAACTTTCCCCACGCTCCGAACAGTTGCGGCATTGTTGATAAAGGCTCAGCTTATGTGCGGAAAACTCATTTCATAGCGCCGTTCCTAAAAATTCAAAGTTAAATAACTCGAAGACTAAGTATTTGCGAGCACAATGTCATTCATGTAGAATGTCTTAAAATCTACCATATTACATATCTATGGCAATGAAACTATTAAAATTGTTGACAACATTAAACTCAATATTGACCAAAAATACACTGCAGTTATGTTGTGGGTATGGCAGTGATTTCAAGTTTCATAGCACCAAAACCAATATTGATGCCAAAATGTTGTTATCACAATTGTATTGTACAAGGGTAAATTTACAAAATTTACATATTTTAAACATAGTTGTACATGGGCAACACCACCAAAATATAACCAAAAAAATAGAGCACTTTATTTCAGTAGAAGTACACATTTAAATGATGTTTGAAATGTTTGTAAGTTCAGTAGAACACATTTATACTTAACAATTTTGTTGGAGCACCTTGAGAAAAATTCTATCAGATAAGTTCTACCATCTGTAAAAATTTTTCATACCCCTACTTACAAATTAAATAATAATCCCTAATTAGCCATCCAGCAAGTAAAAATTATCAAATAATGAACAAAAATCATCCATTCCAATTCGCACCATTCATATAAATTTACCAAAAATATTTGAAACTATTACTTTAATTACTCATCTCAAAATATATTTACTTGTTTAATTATTTTTCTACAGGATCTCAAAGTGTCCCAAAAGCTATCAACAAAATTGTACTACCATCAGCCAATTCACAGATTGGAAACATACTGATAAATTTGGGTCAATATTTAATTTAGGCCTTTCACGTAAATCAAAGAATCACTAAAAGAACACATTTCAAAACGTTTTACACGAATGACATTCTGCTCGCTGATGCGTTATTTCTGAGTTATTCAACTTTGAAGTTATAAGAACATCGGATATAAAAGTGAAGGAACGGACACATAAATATGCTGTAATACGGTATTAACGTAACAATGGGTGAGACTAGGGTAGGTTATGGTTGGTTAGTTAAAAAACTAACTTAAAATAACATAAATAAACCTAAAATAGCTTAGTTTAACTTGCCCAAACAGACGCTATTAGTTTCCCGCCAAGAAGTGGGCGTGTCCCGCCAGAAAAGTGGGCGTCACCCAACAATGCGGCGACTAAGCAACCGACCATATAATGTTATTCCTATCTGAACGTAATTATTATTATATCTCAAAAATAACGCATCAGCGAGCAGAATGTCATTCATATAAAGCGTTTTTAAATGTGTTCTTTTAGTGGTTCTTCGGAACGGTATTTTTAATTTCCGTGAAAGGCTTAAATTCAATATTAACCATCATTTTGTATACTTTATTTATAAAACATATTTTATAGTGATTTAATGCTAGTGTATTGATAACATCTTCATCTCTTGTCATCATCACCATTTAATGCAATCTTATTTAGTTGTTTAGTATATGATTTGTGGTTAACATTGGTTATTGTACATTGTTTTGTATGTGGTTTCATTATTCAATGCTCTTTCATACTCATTTATTGCGATATTGTTCTCAGTTATGTTCTTACTTACACCTTTTGCTTTCTTTCTTATGGAATTTTTTGTTTTGTAACTATATAGTTTTGCTCTAAGACCGAAGAATTCTCCAACTGGTATGCCACAAGTTTCATCTTTCATTTTCCCCATTACTTTCAATTATTAGTTGAATGTGTGAAGTGTTCTTAAGAATAGTTTGATATATCATACAATTCTTTATTTCTTCCCATATCTTTGTATAAATCTTTTGTTTTGATATAATAACATAATGAATCTGTATCAGTAAACAACAACTTTGCCTAATTACCATATTTCTTCTTAATATGATTATAACAGAAATCATACAATAATATTTCACTTATCTCTAATACAGATAGCCCTACGTAGATTGGTTTATCAAATTTCAGTCTTTGTTTTTGCATATGACATGCTATCAAATTTTCTGAGAAAATTTTAAAACTGTTAAAGTTTGGCTTATTTGATAATTTGATTAAATCTTTCTGTGACTTTCTTAAACACATACCTACTCTATTTCTAATATTTTCTATTGTTTTGTCAAATACTGAATTGTTCATCAGTTTGTAAAGTCTTTTTCAAATTCGGATTTGCCTTGCTGATGCATTTTTGTATTGAAATCAGTATATGATTCATCCATGGGCTTTCATCAAACTCTAATATTCTGTGATTTTCTTAAGATGCACGACATATTTTTCTTGTTTTCAAAGATGTGGAACTAATTTATTTACATTGTTTACTCTGATGTTATCTGGAGCTAATGATAAATCATTATGTTGAGCATGTAAGTCTTTCGGATAACTTAAATCAACTTCTAATATGTAACCTTTATCTGTTTTAAAATTGGACTTTGAATCTTTCCACTTAAAGCTTCCAGTTGGTAATGCTTGGCCCATAGCCCAGCCGTAATGATTATTTGCATCTATGTATGTGATAAAACTATTATGTTTTCCTTTATCGAATATTTCTTGAAAATATGGATTGTTTGCTTTTGCATATTGTGTTGATATTGTAGAAATCCCACATCTCATTCCTTTTTAGATGAATAGGAGCATATCAGGCTCTTCAAACAAGTCCAATTTGATTTCTGAATGTTTCAGTAAAGCATCGAAAGACAATCCTGGAGCTGTAAAATAATGTGCTGGATCTAGAGAATAAGTTTTCATACATGTTGATCTAAATTGTTCAAATGTTTCTGTTAATAATAATGTATCAACTTTTAGATATAATTAGTACTTCTACTGTACATGAATTACATATCTTTTTCTCAAAATATGAATCAGAAATTAATTCTTTATTTATGTTTCTAATAGGCCTAGTAGATATTTGGTGCATTTTGGATTAGTGACATTTATATTACATATATCTTTTGTATATCATAATATAAATCCTAGATAAATAGTTTACTCACATTTTTATTGTGTTTCATACTTTTCTCATGTCTTCTTTAGTTTATGATGTAAATATTACAAATACTACAAAAATTGTTACATGAAGTCATCTTCACTGAAATTTTCATATAATTTTTATGCTTTTTTGTATTCTTGATAGATGAGATAAATTTAATGGTTCCATTTTTCATACATAATTTTCTCAATGTATTTCAAAAATTTCAATGTGTTTTTTTAAGTTAATGTTGAAGTATTCTGAAACTTTACATAAATCAAAATGAAAAGAAATATTCCATATGAGGTAATAGATGCCCAAAAAATTGTAAACTCAATGTTTTTGCTTTATTTACAACTAGGATTTAACCCTTTGAGTACTACAGGGACATGCCAATCAAAATTTCCCTCATTTTCAAATACCAACAAAAATTTTGACGCTAGGGAGCTGTAGGGACTCACGTGAAACATCAAGCTAGCTAAATATCATACGTCTGGCAGACAAGAGCCCACTACTTGTTGACAGTTATGCTTAGAAAGCACGCACCGCAGCTGGAGGATCATGGTAAATTTCTGTGGAGCGTTTTAGCTGTTTTCTTCCATATCACGGTAAATACAGTGAATAAATGATTATTTTTTGTTGCGTAAACATCTATTCTACAGAATGATGAGAAGATATTGCAGATACATTAACAGTGTCTTCATATATAACAGTTATACTGCATGGGACTGCAGTGACCCGTCAGTCCTTAGGGATGAGGGTCCCGACATGCGCATCATGAGCATTACTCTATATTGCTCTACAATATTATATATTTCATGGACTTAACAGTTGTATTTGTACACAAATATCTTAGTGATGAAACAGACATCAAAAGAAGTGTTGAGAAATTCCAATAATATGGCCCTAATATTTTCGGTAGAGTACTGGCGGGACTCTTCAATCCCATTTCATAAAAAATTGTAAATATTACATTTTCATTTTGAAACTTTTCTCTTGCATTTGTTGGATGAAAAAGCTACGTTATACAAATTTTGAACAGATTTAGACATCTATTTCTATATGCTGGACTCAAAGGGTTAAAAACTCACTTCTTCTAACTAGATGTGAAAAATTCCCAAGAGATATTAAAATATGCAACTGTTTAATATATGATGGAAAACATATTTTTTTGTAGCTCCTTCTCTTGTTTTTGCCTAACAAGACAACCAACAAGAAAAAGAAAATAGCATTAAAGAATTAAGCCTAACAGAATGGAAGATGTTATTACAGATATTCAAAAAGAAGTTGTTCTCAATACTGCAAACATAAATCAATTGCAATTAGATGTTGATCAAATTCAAACTGATATTGAATTAAATGGGGAAAATATAAATCAATTACAATCACATCTCATTCATCTTGAAACATTAATCAGAGACGTTTCTTATGAAGTAGCAGATTTAAAAACAATGTTTACAATTGCTACAAACTGAAAATAAATTTTGGAGAATGAGTTGTAGTTTATTACTTATATAAAATGGTGTATGTATATGTGGAAAGACAGTAATAGATATAATTAAAAGAATCACTTCATTTTTCCTTCTCCTAGCTTGAGATGTCTCATTGTAGGGAGGTCAAACTGTGTTAAAGCTTCTTTGTTAATACAGTTTTTGTTAGAAAAATTTGTTAATTTTAATCATCTTTTTCTATACAGTAAATCAGTACATCAACCAAAATAAATATTATTAAAAAATGCTTTTGATAGAGGCTATAACCAATCTGAAATTATTGAACCATTTGAAAAGGGTAATGGTGATATTGACGATTTCCTTGAAAATTTGCCTATTAAAAGAAACTCAAAATCTGAAATTGAAGATTTTCAAAATACAACCCTTATTCACAGCCCAAGTGCCGTAGATTCAAAAAAGAAAAATCTTTTCATTTTTGATGATGTAGCAACTGAAAGAGATCAAAGTCCAGCTGATAGCATTTATACAAGAGGAAGACATAACAACTGTAGTTCAATTCACATATCACAAAATTATTATTTATTACCGAGACACACAATTAGAACAAATGCCAACGTTTGATTCTTTTTGGTTTAGACTCAACTGATATTAAGAACATTTACTCAGATATCATATCTCAGCACATGCCCTTTGAAGAATTTGAAGAGTTTTGTTCTGAAACATACAAAGAACCATTTAATTTTATTTTTATAAATGAAGACAGACATCCATATCAAAGTAGGTTTTTTTGAAACTTTGATAATATACATATTCCTAAAAAATACTTAGAATGGTATTATTTCTAAACAAAATACTATTAATTGCTTTTGTTTATTAGACAGAGAAATTTATATCTATAAATGAGTTGGTCGTTTGTGTGTGTCATTTCTGTTTATCAAAAATAAAAAAATTTGTCAACGAATAACTATTCTGTCAAACTTTGTGTTAATTTTTTTTTTTAATAAGGTAATTGTGGTGCATTGTGCCCTAAGTGTAATTTTCTTTACTACTATGGTCATTAGAGAAGAGGGTGGTCGTCTTGATATCCGGGAAAGATACGGAGGAGCTTCTGGGTGTTCCTGTATGTTCTGATGGAATAGGACAAGCTGTTGCAGAAACAATCTTGAAGCTGGTGCATAAAAGCAGCTTGAAGGGCGACATCATTTGAATGTCATTCAACATGACAGCAGCCAACAGCAGCAGCTGATGGTTCAGAGAACATAACAGCAGCAGATGGTTCAAAGAACATGTATCAGGATTGAACGTGCACTGGAGTATCCCCTGGTGTGGTTGGCATTCCGCCGCCACATCCTAAAAGTTGTCATCCTGAAGCATGTCTTCGAGGCTTGCATGGGTCCATCATCTGGTCCTAACATCTTCATTTTCAAGAGGCTCCAGAATAGTTGGCCTTCTGTTGACCAGAGCCAACCACAGTCCCTGACATTGACTGTTCTGTCATCCCACAAAGAAGTTCACTGCCTTGAGATGCTTTATCACTTGAAACATCTGCTTGACTGTGGGAATCATTCTCGCAAAGACAACAAAGAGATAATCTTGCTCAACGTAGCCTACCTTGGAGAAGGCGTCGTTACATCTTTTCGTTCTCCTGGGGGCACCCGCATCAAAGTTGCTCCTCTCTGTGTGTGTGTGTGTGTGTGGTAGCAGCGTCCATGTGTGTGTAGGGTACGTCATGTGCAATGGTCCAGAATTGACTCATTGCCTGAAGTCGTTGTACCGTTTAACTACGATGTGTTACTAGATGTCCCAATGCAGTTAGGTTATGCTCTTGCTTAGAAAAAATTGTCAGTCGTGACTTAGAAATGGGTATGCAGAGTGCGAGCTTATGTACAATATGGAAGGAGTTCAATTACCGATTGTTTTAAATTCCTGCCTTTAAAGGCGGATGGTAAAGATAAGGAAAATGTGATGCGCTTTGAAATTGCAAAAAAAAAACGCACACCAAATTCATTTGGCGTAAATACGCATAAAAAGTATGTCACACAACGCTTCAGCCCTTGAATACTTTAAATTGATTTCATAAATGAAGAACCTGCTAGAATACTTTTATTTATTTGGTATGAAAAGAATCTGCTAATTGCTCAAATTAACTACATATTTACGATGTAAACTAAAGAGATTTGCATTCTTAACCATACATCGTGACATACAAACAATATATGACATACAGTAGAATCAAAGTAACTCTGTTGGAATTTGGTCAAACTCATTAAACAATATGTGTTGTTTAAGATGGCTGCAACATTTAGGTGTACAATGAAACAAAGAGTATTTTATTCCATTATGATATTTCTAAGGCAAAGCAATACCAAAATAAATGTTTGCACTACAATTATGTCATGCAGCGATATGTGGCAGCTGTTGAAGTGGGTGTGGTTCTTGGTGACGGTGACTATCCATGCACGTACACACACTCGCACATGCCCACTGAGAGGAGCAACTTTGATGTGGGTGCCTCCTGGTGTTTACCACATGGCCAGATGGATGACCAAGGACATCTATGCCGTGAAGATCATGCTCTTCCATGACCAGCTAGAGATGAGCAGGCTGGAGTGGCATTCTTTGTGACCATGGTCTACGCGAAATACTGAAACGAGGCAATGATTCTGTCCTACGCAGCCAAGAACGACCTGGACTTCATAACTGACGTGAAAAAGATCTGCGATGATGGGGTGTAGTCGGTTTTGGAACGTGCAATACGGCTCCATCTGTGGTACCTTTTTTAGGATCTGATTGGACTGGCCATCTTTGATGACCGCATCAGCCCAGAGCAGAAGGCAGCGATGGTAGAGGGGATGAAGTGTCCTTCAATGACCAAGAATCCACGATGCCCCGAGTTGAAGACACCGGTCAATCTCATTGGGCCGCTTACTGCCTTTTGCTCAGTGCGGTCCATGGAGCTCCTCAAAAGTGTCCCAGGAAGCAGGTATTCCCAGGAGCTGACCTTCCTTGAGCTGAGTCATGACACATGGAACACAGATTCGAGTTTCAAGTGCACAAAGAAGTAAGTTGGTGTCCTGAAGGTCACGAACGACCCTGCAGAACAAGGAATAGCCTTAATTCACGGCTTCTTAGGCAGACGGACAAAGGAAGGCAAACCCAGTTCCTCTTGAAGCTTGCCTGCCTCCACATGAAAGCCATCCCAAAAAACAGAAAGGCAGAACTCGAGAAGAAAAGGCTGTTGTGAGACGAGAAGGTCTTTGTTTTCTGCTGGAAATCGGAAGTCGATGCATCAGTTACATTACCGATAAAAATTTAGTTATCCTGAGATGTAATTGTTGGTTGATGAGGTAAAATATCTTCCCTTATGATGATTATATTGTCAATATATTGAAAAGGGAAATTCGATTAAGTTTATATTTATTTCCTCACAATGGTATTTTGTAATAGTTACAATAATTATCCAATTTTTGCAGCCATTAGTTGTTGGTCTATATGCAATAGAAGAAAAAGCCAAAATTTTATTATTTGATGGAAACTGAGGTCGAATCTCATAGAAGCTATAAAAATGTTCGTTTTGGGCAACCATTAAATATTGCCCAATGTTCATAAAAATTTGGTGGAATCATTTTTATTTGACAAGGAACCAGAGCAGCATGTGCTGGATTTGATATCATTACTTTGAATGCCTATAAACGCTCAAGACGCCCTACCCTGCATCCAATACTGAAAGTAAAAAATTATTAAGTTGTGGTGCAGAAACAATACCCCACAGAAACAATATCGTAACACTAGTATCAGGTGAGACTCAGTTCATTTTGGAGGTGTTTATATATCAACCTACACTCAACTATGCAATTAAAATACAATTGCATTCAATGGAGAATTGATTTACTCAAGAAACATATTTTGCAATTAATACAAAGGGACAATTTTTGTGAAATTTACACTAGGCATTATCAGTGAAGAAAATTTTTAAATTAACCCTCTGGGAATGACAATTCAATTGGTTTAGAGAAAAATTCCAAGGGATAAATTTGTCATTACTCCAGATTGTCAGTGAAATTATCCTAGTGTGGGTGCTTTAGCTTAAGGGGACCGTCTGGGGGAGAAAATAAGTCCGTCGGTTCTTGACGGATTTTTCTAAGATTTTCACATTAGGTGTCAACTGATGCGGCCTTTCTTTTTGAACTCATGTGTTTTTCTCGTGAACTAAAAAAAAAATGAAAAAAAAATTAAAAAAAAAACGGATACAGTGGGTGTTGCGGAAAAGTGTCCATCGCCCACAATTTTAAAGTTACAGAACTGGATAAAGGTTTTGTATTTAGCTAATTGTCTTGTCTTGAGATCAGTTGGTAAGGTTTTTCGATAATTGGATTTTTTGAATTATGAGAAATTTTATCCCCAAAATTGACAATTTTTTCCATTTTTTCAAATTGAACTGTTTATAATTTTCAACATGATTTGAAATTCAAAAAACTGTACCAACGCCTTTCTAGGATATTTCAATCGCTATCGATTGATATGTTTTCCATTCCTTTACCTTCAAAACTGTGGGAGGTGGGCCTCTTCAAATATCAAAAAGTTTAGTTTTCAGGAGAATCATTTTTTTAATTTTTTTTTTTTTTCGTTTTATTTCTGAACTAATCATGTTTTTTACATAAATTTTACATCTAATGTAGATCTTTCCAAGCTCTATTGATTGGTATATTAGCCATTCCTGTACCTTGAAAACTGTGGGAAAGGATCTAGTTCTAAAAACAGAATTGCAAATTTCAGAACACCAGTCGTTTTTAAAAATTATTTTTTGTCAATTACAAAAAAGTTTTCTTTTTTCAACTCCTTCACTTAGTAGCTCTTTTTGAGCCCTTTCGAATGATATATTTGCCATTCTTGTACCTTCAAAACTGCGGGAGGCGATTATATGTTTACACAGCAGCTAATTAGCTGATCACTCAGAGCAGCCGGACTCAAAACAAACACACAGTTACATCATCATAATTAACACTGAGAGTTAGAATGTTTTGTTTGAGTACTAAGGCATTTCAAGCAAGGTCATGAATGAACTCTCTTGCTATTCACGTTGAGGAACGCCAAAACTGATTCGTAATTAGGGAGGAGAGGGGGAAATCACTCATACACTGGCAAGTCAAGGTCACGTTACTGCGCATTTTCTACTCCGTCTAGGAGACAAACCAATGTACGCACTTGAGAACAAATTATACCGTTGGATGCGCTAAAAAATTCTCTATCAGATGAATTGATAAAACCGAAAACCCACCACTGACCAAATGCGACCCAGACCGTCCCCTTAAGCAAGTGCCTACTTCTTTATTTCAATTTTAAAAAAATTCTGACTCTTTAAAGCTCTATGCTTGGTGACAGAAATTTTTGATGATGATAATGTTTATGAATATAAGAAGAAATTATGCATAGGTTTTTGCCTGAATTTATCACAAACAAATGAAGTTCAGAAAAAACTTGCTGAAGTTTAATAGAGAGATTATTGAATATGTTGCACGGAACCTGTAGCATGAACTTTAAGGTAACCAATAGTAATTTACGTGTGCAGGCTTCTGGAATGTCTAAAAACTAGTTTCATGAATACTTGGAATTTCCCTAATTTTGTTAATTCCTTCAAAATATTCCCTCACTAGTTGAATTACTTTAAAATTAGGTTAGATGCCCTAAACTGGAAGCACTAGCCATCTTGGCACTGGAGTAGCCGTCAGTAATGCGCCCTTGCACTCGAGCACCTTCATTCTGTGTAAATGAAGTAGGTTGTAACAACAATTTCTAGTGTTCAATTATAAACCTTATTATGTTCAATATTATTTCTTAACTTTTATCATATCTGATGAATGATAAATTTGCACGCTTGATGTTTGTTATTAAGCTTGTTTTCCAAAATTGGTCATTACCAGTCTGTTGAAAGTTGTTTAAAAGTATCATGGTATCGGCCTTTTGGATGCTGATACCAACATTGGGATAAAGGCCAATTTTTATACTGTTGGTGCATCTCTAATGATTATGTCCATCATAGCTTACTAATTTTATTGACATAGGTACTAACAATATGAAATTCCAACCATTTTGTGAACTCTTATAGGTAATGGACATCATCATGAAACTTGATCTGAATTTCTTCTTCTATCTTATTGATGTCCCACTAATGGGGGAACCTAATGAAGACAGTACAGTATTTTGATTGTATGAGACTCCAAACTAAATCTCATCATCTCTAGCTGATTGTTATAAAACCACCAAACTTCATGAAAAAATTAACTCACAAAGTAATTTGATGGTGTGTTTCATTTACAAAACTTGAAGATGTAATAAATAGGTATCACTTCAATGGAAAAATGGTTTTGACCGCATACTCGTTATTTTCACTGAAGAATCTCTGAATTTTTCATCCATAACACATGAAAAAATTAAATCTCTCTTTTCATTGAATTAATGAATTTGAATTGTCCAATTTACTTAATATAGGGATATTACATTTTTGAAATGTTTGGCCTGCATTTTTTTTTTCTACAATGATGGAAGAACAGTGATACATTAATGTTGGTTTGGTAAAATGTAAGTTAAGTTTTTTCAAGTATTAAAGCAAGCTTGCATTCCCTTGCTCATTGTTCAGATACCTAAATCCAGCATGGAGCTTGCAGTGGTTATGGTGCAGAAGCTGACAGATGCTGAAGTGGAGAGGCTGTGTTGTAGGCAGGACTTCATCAAGCAGGAAGCTGCAGCAGAAGACAGGATGCAAGGTGAGACCTAGTTCTGGCTTGGGTATGAGGTAAAGAGAGTTGATATAAGAGTTGAAAACTAAGCCTTACTACACCTTTTTCACTTCAAATTGATCCAAGTCAAGTTCAAATTAATCCAACCCTCAGTTAAGTTAAAAAATGACCAAATCACTTGTTAATTTCAGTTTTTTCGCATTAAATATGTATTTATTGGATGTGAGGAGCAAGACAGGTTTTGAGGATTTATTTACACTCAGAGATATTTATATACATGAAATTCCACTTTATCATATATATATGAAATCATGTACGTGCAAATACAAAAGATTGTCATTAGGCAAGATGTAGATTTTCTCTCTAAAAGGAATTTACAAATGCGATTCACTGAGTACTTATGTAATGATTCCGTTTGAGTACAATTTATAGGAATACATTACTACACAGATACATTCCTGTATTAGTAATGAAAATGTTGCCATCCATTCTAATTCCGTGTTAGTCGATGTGAAGAAAGGTAGGATCCACTTACAATACACAATAATAATACAAAAAACAATGTTTCTAACTTAATACTGATTTTATTTGTGTGTGTTTACATTCAATATATAATACTGTCAAGACTTGAATAACTTTTATGAGAATCATTTAATGAATACTGAAGTCTTGAAAGTATTATTTGTTGAATTGTAGACACACATAAATAATATCAGTATTAAATTAGAAACATTGTTCCTTGTATTATTATTGTGTTTTGTAAGTGGATCTTACATTTCTTCACATTGACTAACAAGGAATTAGAATGGATGGCAACATTTTCATTGCTAATGGAGGAATGTATCTGTGTAGTAATGTAGTCCCATAAATTGTAATCAAACGGAATCATACATTTGTACTCGGTGAATAGCATTTGTGTATTTGTTTTAAAGATTAAATCAACAAATCATCCAAATTTATAATTTTTACATTTGCATGTAAATTACACTAAAATTACTTTGCATTAGTTTCATAAATGTGATAAAGTTGAATTTCGCGTATATAAATATCTATTAGTGTAAATAAATCCTCTAAACTACCATGTGCATGTGTAACATAAAGTTACCATTTGAACATAAATATTTGAATGTATGCATACTGCTATCAATGTATGACTTTAAACTGGAGACTTGGCCCATTTTACGATAGCTTGTCTTTAGATTGCAGCACCGGCAGAAATTTTATGTCTTCCTTGCAGAGAAGAAAAATGACTGTCTTGCTCATCACATGCAATAAATACATATTTAACACAAAAAAGCTCAAATTAGCAAGTTATTATGTCAATTTCTAACTCAACTTAGCATTGGATTAAATTTAACTTAACTTGGATTGATTTGAACTTGACTTAAATTAATTTGAAGTGAAAAAGATGTAGTTTGGGTGTCAACTTGAATGGTATTAAGATAAAAGGTTTCTATTCTAGTTTAAAGACAAGTCCCGCCTGTTATGATATTTTTAAATGTAATGTATAAGCAAAGAAAAACAATGATGGGAGATTATTTCTCGAAAATTTTGTTTAAAAAATTTCTAATTAGATATTTCTTCTTGATCATTATTTTCACTTGGCTGTACAGCCAATTCTGATTTAAACAGAATTTCACAAGTCTTACAGAAGATGAAACAAAGTTTGAATATAAAGCAACTAGTAGATTTATTTTGTGAATTTTATTGGCAAAGACATTGAAAATACCCTCGTGTGAGTGGAGATGTGACAACACTAGATGCAAATAGTTCAAGGGAGATGTCTACACAGAATCAAGAAAACGGCTGTAACGTTTGCTATATTGGATCTAGATCAATGAAAATTGGCATACGTATGTATCTTTGAAATTAAATAGGGATCGTCTCTATAACTTTTTCCCACTCTCGACATAATTTTGGAGAAAATGGGGGAAAGGGTAGGGAAAAGTGTGTACTTTTAAAAAGACATCTTCTCAAAAACTACTTATCGGAGAGCAATGATTTTGGTATCATTGGATGCGCAATAAGTTGCATAAAAAGTCGGAGGATTACGTTGATATTCAGGATAATTTCTGAGTTGCATAGAAAATTTTTTGTAAATAATTACAAATTTGGAGATAGGTAATTTTTGCAAAATAACTGTAACGTTCTTTCTATTGAATCTAGATCTATGAAGATTGAAAAGCATATGTATTTTCAGAAATAAACAGGGGTCTTCTGTATTACTTTTTCCCATTCTTGCCAGAATTGCGGAGAAAATGTTAGGAAATGGGTGAAAATGGGGGGTTTAAAGTTATTTTTGAAAATCTTTTCTCCGACAGTTTTTATCGTAGAGCAATGATTTAGTTATCATTAGATGCGCCAAGAGCTGCTCTATCTACTGAAATACGATTTTTTAATTCATCATTTTTTATTTCATTAAAAAATGTATGGAAAAAATGATTATTTAAAAAAAAATGAAACTGGATAATAGATAAACTTTTTTGAAATTTAACGTAATCCTCCGACTCTTTATGCAGCAACTTATGCGCATCCAATGACACCTCAGTCATTGTTCTACAATAAGTACTTTTTGAGAAGACATATCATGAAAAGTTTGCACTTTTTCCTCCCTTTCCCCCAATTTTTTCCCAAATTGGGAAAAAGTTACAAAGACAACCGCTATTTATTTTTAAAAATACAAATGTTAGCCAATTTTCATAGATCTAAATTCCATAGAAAGAACGTTTTAGCCGTTTCATTGATTGTTAATTTCTGTGCAGACATCTCCCTTAAATGGACTCATCGTTGTGTAACTTATTGTTCTAAGTTTTATGCTGTCATTTTGCTTACATTTTGGTGCACACAGCTGAGTGCAAAGATAATGTGTGAACATTTAAGAGTGCAATACTGCATGTATATCTCTGTCAACCTTTATCTTGTTTCATGAATTTTTTCCTCAACTTCCTGTTTCTATGTGCCTTGTACACAGATTTTACTTTTTCATAATTCCGTACTAAATGTTCCTTTCCATTTTCCTCTATTTAGAATGCCTTAGTTGCAGGTAGGTAGGCCTGATATAATACGAACTCTAATTTAAAAACTTTGCAAAAACCTGTTGTTGGGGGATAACTGTTGACCTGGTAAGGCCCCTATAGTTGGAGACTGGCAGGACTTGCTATTCCACTTCTCAAGTGGAAGTAGTAAAAGAAAAGACTGAAATGATGGGAGCCACGGGCAAGGGGAGAGCTTAGACTGAAAATGAGACACCCAAGAGGGGGAATTACAGACTAAATCATTCAGTGGGGTATAAATTAAGCTTTCATGAACACACAACATATACTGAAACAATCACAAATACAGTGAATCCACTGACTGTAACTGACAATTGGTTTGATAAAAAGGGGTTAGCATGGTTAGATAGGGAAGGAAGAATTACAGCCCACAAGACAGACAACTATACCTAAATACATATATAAATACACAGATGCATGAGGCATAAGAGGTTCTCAACAAGCTTGCACAATACAACTTCAAAGGAATCGATAATGTTCCAAGAACTTTGTTCTGCTACATAGAAAGGAATCAGATGGTGGAGGATCCAGTCACAAACTGCCGGTGGGTACATTACCCAATCTGGCTGCTCAACGTAGCTCAGAGTCGGGCCAGTGGCAAGAGTCCCAGACTCGCTGCTCTAAAATGAAAAACACGGGACATAAGCATCTCAGCTAGCCACAAGAAGCAGAAGCTGCGGAGGAAAAAAGTTGAGGGAACAGTATTTAACACAAAAAAAGAGCAGCACACAGAGGCATAAGAACTGAAGCACATGCTAAAATGATAGATGTTGAACACAAAACTAATGATAGAGATATAACAAATAAAGCTGAAATATAGTATTAGCACTATATGCAGGTATTGGACAGTAAAGTAAGTAAACAAGAAGCACAAGGCACACTGAAATACATTTAAGCAATCCTAGTTCAATAAGGTCAAATAAGCAGGCATACTTAGACTTACCCTAAAGGAGCAACCAGGAGAGGAAGAACCAGGATTAAAATATGGCAGGATGAATCAAGGTAGCAGGTCAAGCAGTGGATTGTAAGATTAGCGTCGCAAGCAGGTGCATGGAAAAAAGCAAAATATGACACTAGGAACAGAAGAGCTTATAGGATTTAGCAAAAGAAATCTGAAACAAAAAGAAACAAGGGGTAACGAATATGATGGGACTGGCACATGAACAATACAGGAACATATCAGGCCAATCCTCCACACTGTGAACTTGCTTTGTTAAAGATGAGGACTTGAGAAGCAAAAGAGGTTAAGAGGTTTTTTTGACTTAAGGTCTTTGTATTCAGTGTGATACTTCCTCTCATAAAGTTGAGAAATGTTTTCATAACGAGAAAACAAATCTTTCAGTGGGTTTCATTATATTCTATTTGTTGTATGAAAGATATAAAAATTGGTTTACACTAAGTAGAGTCAAGTGCAATTACACTTATTGATGCAAATTTATATCCAATTTACTTGTTGTATATGAATTTAGGTAGCATTTATTCTAGAGGCTCTGTATCTCATTTCTTATTGTAATTTTAAATTTGCGTGTGTAAGCTTCAAAATGATTCTATTCATTCAAATCCCCACAGTGTATGAGGCATCAACTATTTAGTTGCCTGAATTGTATTGTTCTCTGCTATAGTAAGTATTACTGAAATATCTTATCTGCTAACCTCAAAATTGTTCCAGTTTTTCAAGTGTTGAATTACAAAGAAAATTGTTGATCATTGTCAATAGTATTTAATTTTCTTTTTTCAACTCTTGCAGAACTATTGCTAGATTTGTCATCTCGGGTATAATTTTTCTCAATTAGCTTGTGTCATTTGCAGGTGACAGGCCAAGCTCTGAAAGGCATCTTAGAAATTTTTTTATCAAAAGTGAAGTGCCTGACGCTGAGATGGAGGCCATTACTCTGAAAGACGAGCCCATTGACTGGCATCAAGAACCCCAGGTGCTGTAATTGGTTGCTCACTCTCCTCATGAGGATTCCTACAGGTTGTTTACTCTCCTTGAATGCTTTAGATTGATTTTTTACTCTCCTGTGGAATGCATTCAATTGATTTCTTACTCTCCTTTTGAGTGCTTTGTATTGGCAGCTAACTCTCCTCTTGAATGCTTCTGATGTGTTGCTTACTCTAATCTAGGATGCTTCGAATTGGTTCCTTACTTTCATCTCGAGTGTTTCCGATTGGTTGCTGACTCTCCTCTTGAACGTGTCCGATTGGCTATTTACTCATCTCTTAATTGTCTCCAATTGTTTGTTCACTCTCCTCTTTAATGCCTTCAATTAGTTGCTTACTATCCTGCTTCCAATTGGTTGCTTACTATCCTGCTTCCAATTGGTTGCTTACTATCCTGCTTCCAATTGGTTGCTTACTATCCTGCTGCCTATTGGTTGCTTACTATTGAGTGCTTCTAATTGGTTGCTTACTATCGAGTGCTTTTAATGGATTGCTTCCGCTCCTTGAATGCTTCTCGTTTGATTTCAGTGAAACCTCTATCATTCACTCAAAATCTGAATATACTTCATATGTAGTCTGTCGTTGGGAGACAGGTAAGCTCTCGATCCTCTCTGGGGAACTGCAGCAGGTCCTGCCATGTGCAGCTTTGATCACTAGTGCTCTTATACACTGGTAGGACTGATATATTTATGATTCCTATCCTAGTCTCAAGGTGAATAACAGGCCAACACTTCTGCTCATGGGTTTTTAATTTACTTTTTTGTTTATTGATCTTTACCATTACACAATTATGATACATGAAAAACTAACCAGGATGGACAGTAATAACCTACCTACAAATAAAGTTGAAAAGAAAGAATCCTCTCAACTACTGAACAGCTGAATAGGTAGGTCAAAGGCTTGGTCCGCAGAAAAACGGGAGCATCAGGAGTACAGGAGGGGCAGGAGTATAGGAGGGGCAGGAGTACTGGAGTGGCAATAGTACGGGAGGGGCAGGAGTAC